>JAQIWD010000027.1:0-53296 GCA_034694825.1 Anurida granaria
GTGTCTTCTCCCTTTTCATGTTAAACACTTTGTATCTCGATTCGTGGTTTTCTACACAGTTTCTACTGATTTTTTAACCTGGAAAACTTACCTGATGCTATGAGACGTAATGGAAGACCAAGAAGAACTTCCACTTGACAAGGCTTATTTTGATTTGGACCGTTTGCAAAACTAAGTCCAAGTTGACCATGACTAAAAATATTTAAAAAATCATAACCCGTATCGATAGTTAAAAAACGTTTTTTCATTCAATGCTACCTGTTTGAACCGCAGGTGTACAGCTCTCCAGAACTCGTAAGCATCAGCGAGTGGAAGTGTCCCGCAGCTACTTGAACTACTGTCTAAAAATCAATTTTTAAAAATCTCGAGTGAGCTGAGTTAGTTAGAATTTATTTACTTTTATTGCCAGCGCTTTGACCATTTTTGGGAAGTAAACAAGTTTCTGCTCATCAGGATTAAGTCCAAGGCCCAATTGGCCGTGTGAATCAGATCCCCTAAAAGGAAAATGTAATTTGTTGTAAAATCTTGCAAGTTGCAACCGCTATCACTGCTCACGAAAGAAAGAAATGTTTACCATGTATAACAAGCACCCCAGACGTCAATTGCCACTGTATGTGCGTAGCCAGTGCTGACACTAACAATACACCTTCCCTCCAGTCCTTCAACTTGGGCAGGACGAGTCCTACGTTTGGTATGACCCAATTGACCATGGTCATTTGATCCACTTCAAAAATAATGTTGCATTCATCAATCTATACGTCAAACATCTTATGATGTAGCATAAAACTAAAAGAAAAATCATACCAAGTCCAGAGAGTTCCATCTTCCAGTATGAATGCTGTATGGTTCTCCCCACAAGACACTAAAATTTAAGATTTCAAAGTTAATGCAGCATGAACTTGTGGAGATAATTGAGAACTTGAATCAAAACAATCTTGCCTGCTACGACTTTGCTCGAAAACCGAAGTGGCGTGGGTGTATTCAGGCTGTCCTCCTCAATGCCACCAACTCCAAGTTCTCCATTGACGTGGTTTCCCCAGACGTAAATTGATTTCGTATCATCATTGCTGTCCACGTTCATTGGAACGGGTGAGCTCGAGCTCGGTGGTGGTTCAGGGTTGAATGGATCAGATGTTTCCTCCATATTTCAAGGAACCTGGGATTGGATCTCGGGAGCTATTCGAAATTGAATGTTGCATAAAAATAGCTAAATCTGCAAGAATCAAAAACAAAACTGGCAATCAAATTCACAGCCACTGTCCGGGAAACTGTTAAGATGAAGGTAAACGTTTGGCGTCGTCTGTCCACAGAAAGGTCATAATTACGAAATAGGAACACCGAAGAAAATTCAAACTCACCTTCACCTTGTTTGTGTCTCTTTTCCTACAAGAGGCAGGGCAGACATCAGTGATGAAATCCAATGTTGTGACCCGTGACAGTGACGTTAATCTTTGGGTTAGACCTCCCAGAAGCAAGTTCTAGAATATTCTAAAGGATAATTTAGTTAATGTGAAATAGAATGGGACTTATTACAGATAAATGCAGCTAGCTGAGCTAAAACAATAGAATGGAATTTGAATTTGGAATATTTGCGAGATCAAATGTCTGATGTTATGCAAATCAGTCACACGTGTTACTTTCACTTTCAGTTTTACAACTTGCCAGATTTTGTCTCCTACATAAACAGGAACTCCTAGTGAATAAAGTGTGGTAAGTGGAGCCATCAAAGTAAATGACATTGGAACACAAGAGGATTCCAAAGAAAACAAAGGAAAACTGGGAAAATTCATTTAATTAGGGTTCATTTCTTTCCTTTTTCGCATCTGACCTCATGAAATACATAAATTTTGAGTATTATAACATGTTAAAATCAACGGCAACCTTTGACCTAATTCAGAAATGCTTCTAGAAGATGCTAAATATTTTTATCAGCTAAAACCCCAAGGGTATCGGACATTCTCTCCCCGTCATGTCATCTCGAATTGCTTTGAGAAACAAAAATTGATTCATTGAAAAAAAATGAGAAATAAAAAATATACTTTTACTATAGGTTTAGGTTCGTAGTTTTCAGCGTAGCAATGCAATGGACTGTTCAAAATTTCTAATTTTGGACTACAATTGTTTGATTATCGGTAAAAGCATTGGGCGGTTTGGTTTCGAACCTTCATTCTAATTTTGGCTCCTCCCATTCATCAATTTCTGTAGACTTTGATCAAATTAAAAAATTCACTTTTCCTTTCGCCTTGAACGAACGGGCGTAACAACACTCACACTAATTCATCTCTAACTAGTTTGTTGATTATTTGATCGACTATTCGATTTCAATTTTAATTGAACTCATACGATTATCCATCCAAAGTTCATACAAAGACCTATTTCGTCATCCTGATTGAAGTTTATCAAATCATCTGTTTCCCATTTGTCAAAATAGGATTCGTCATTCATCAACCAAAATTTTGGTATTACATCAGTATTAAAACATCATCTGTTCAATCAGTACGCACGTAAGTATTCATTTGTGGTTCATTGGTTATTTTCCAACCGATTTCCAACTGCGCACTGTATGAGATGACCGTTTCATTTTTAAATTGTTGCTGTTCATATTTAATTTATTCTAGTATTCTTACTTTCTAGCATAAGCACATAATATGACGATGGAAGGGAACAAGGATGAGGCCGAGAGGTGTATTGATCTAGCACAACAAGCGTTCAATACCGGTGACCGAGCGAAGGCAGAGAGACTTCTTTTGAAAGCGGAACGACTTTATTCAACTGAACGAGCCCAAGGTAAACGAACAGTTAACAAGCCCACGTTGCCAAAGCCCAGGCAGTTTGTATCGTAAACAGACATTTAACATTTTTACGTTTCAGATCTCTTGACCTTGTTGAGCAAATTAGGTGAATCCCAGAGCACGGCCACCACAGCTAACGGCGCCACAAAGAGAAACACTGCCAGTACTAGCCGGAAGAGTAAGTAGGCTTACATCGATGTGTAAAAATTTTTTTTACTTAGATTTACTTTCTGTCTTTGCAGATTCTTTCCCAGATGAGACAGATAGTTCGAAGAACTCTGAGAGCAAATCTTGCGGGTTGGAATACACACAGGAACAAGTAGCAGCTGTTAAAAAGTGAGTTGCCCTTTAACTTGTCTATTTCCATGGACTTTACTAAACGTATTTGATTACATTTCAGAATTAAGTCCTCCAAGGATTACTACGAGATCCTCGCCGTGAAGAAGGATGCCACTGATACAGACTTGAAGAAAGCTTACCGCAAGTTGGCTCTTCAATTCCATCCGGACAAAAACAAGGCTCCAGGAGCTGGAGAAGCTTTTAAGGGTACAATTTCCAGTTACTTTATGGCTCCAACAATTAATTAAAGCGGTGTTGTTTTTCTTTTCGTAGCTATAGGAAATGCTTTTGCCATATTGAGCGATGCTGATAAGCGGAAGAAATACGACACTTATGGGTCAGATGCCGTCAACTCCTCTTCTTACAACAGAGGCGATCAAGGTTATGAGTACAACAACGGTTACACGCGAGGCTTTGAGAGTAAGCGGCGTACCAAGGCAGTAGAAACCGTTTACAGTGCTACCGGTCAACTTGTACATGTTTATATCTCTTTTTAGGTGATATGACTGCAGAGGAACTTTTCAACATGTTTTTTGGTGCGACGTTTCCATCCAATAACGTTTACAGGAGGGGACGAGGGAGAACGACTTACTATTACTCTAACCAAGGGTCACAGCAGCAACAAGGTGACAATGGTGCTCAGGAAGGGAGTAACGCCAGTGTCGCTCTCCAGCTTTTGCCAGTCCTTTTTTTCATTCTGGTCACTCTTCTTTCCTCATTCTTCGTGTCCGATCCAGTATACTCCCTCAGCCGTTCACAAAAGTAAGATACTGCAAACACCGCTCGGTCATCCAATCCTCATGTCTCTTATGTCCCATTAGGTATAACGTGAAGCGGGCAACGCAAGACTTGGATGTGGCTTACTACGTCAAGGAAACATTTACAGCCGACTTCCAGGGGAACATCAAGCGACTCGAGTCTGGGATCGAGGAAGAATATGTTTCCATCACAAGAAACGAATGCTTTAAACAACGGAACTACAAGGTAAGACCCTGCGTTGTAACTTATCCGCAGAAAGATTTACGTGGTTGACCCTATTTCTGTTTCCTTTGCGCAGGATCATATGATATGGCGAGCTCGGAATTTTGGGGATGATGAAATGCTACGACAAGCAAAAGACATGAGCCTTCCTTCCTGCGACGCTATCCACCAACTACGGCAAAAGTCCCGTTATAGTGGTTAAAAATTGTATAAATCCCCTTCTTACCACTATCAACATTTATAGTCCACATCACCACGTAAATAGACTCCGATCGCTGAATCTAAAATGGGGAACCACATCCACCAGACCCCCGAAATTCCAATGAACAATTTTATCATCTAAATCTAAGTCATTCTCCTAAAGTTAGTAAATGGGGATCCTTCGTGCTTCGCCGCATCCGAGTAGGTCAACGCAACGTTGCAGAATTTAAAGTTTAAGTTTTCGTTTTCATATTTAAAAACAAATCGTGGTATGTTTCACTCTTAACAGTGAAGTTAGTTTTGCATTTGCAATTTTAAAGGTGCTCCACTACTACAATCTGCACAGCGATCAGTAATCATAGATTTTACCATCGGCGAACGGAATCGGTCAGTTACGCCTATCTACATTGGGCCAACACAAGTTATTTAACAGAAAATCCTTGTTTAGTTTAATTAAATTACGTTTCGATTTTTGAATTGTATACACCCTGAGACTAAAAGAAAATGCCTGTGGGAATCTTACGAAACCCGCATTGCGCCTGTGTATTTATCTGCAAACTGAAATAATTTCATAATTTATTATATTCCCCCAGTATGTGGAAATTTTCGACATGCCTGATTCCTGTTCTCTTTTTATAGCATTAAGGCTCCGCTAATCTTCTTTCCCACTCAACTTGCAATTATTCATGACGTTTTTTCACAACTTTGCCGACGGCGGTAGCGAAACGGAACAAAAGGAAACCATGTTACTTGTATTGTGCATCATAACGTCGTGTCATTTCCCTTGGAATAACTTATTGTTAACCTTTGATGTAAGGAGGGCCAAATCGTCACATAATCGGCACCTTCTCCCATTTCAATCATAAACTTAATAACGCGTAATTTTTTTCCCAATTGTGGAACGAGAATATAAATTTTGCAGGTGTGTGTTTTGGTCCAAAAATCAGAGGGGTTCGAGTTGGAGGTCGCTGTTGACGTGAGACTTGGATAATAATGATGGTGGTGGTGGAAGACTGGTGAGCCAGAGGTTGTCTCTTGTGCGCTTAATAGTCCAAGTCATCCAAATCCACCTCTTCACCATCATCCAGTTGAAAACTTTGAAAGTCCACTTTGTACCGGAGCAAGCCTGGGAATTCATAAAGAAACAAATTCAGGAATGGACATGGACTTCTTCAATCGCTGCTTTCAGTTCAATGCTTAATCCTTCTGGACTTACCCCCGATGCCACCAAAGCCACGTACAAATTGAGACCCTTCTTGTGATTTATCTGTTATAATTTCCAAGCTGGCTCCAAAGCTCTTGTAACTGTTGGCAATCCACTCGAGGAGGGCCAGGCTCTCAATAAGTTCCAACTCAACTCCGCTCTATGGAAATTAAAATAGCTCAGCGATTTTCAAAATTAATTCAACGAATAGCAAGATGGTGGCAAAATTCCATTTACGTCCTTGTCTGTAAAGTGCGACTTGTCCTTCTCCTGCTCCGGCGTTAAATGAAGCACCTTGTCCTCTGATGTTGTGTGGTTCTTCAAGACGTAGCGCTGAATATCTAAGTTCTCCCAGCAAATTAGCGTTTCCACACTCCCCAGTTCCAGGGCCTTTAGCGTGTCTTCCACTCCAAAACAGTACTTCCCAGTATCCTGACTGATTTCATCAAAGTATCGCCCTGAAATCAATTCCTTGAGCTGTAAATACTTGTCTAACATTCTAGAATGAGCATTGTCAACATCTTCAAGATAGTTTACCGATAAGTTTCTTTTCCTGGATGAATTTGACGTTCTGGAGAGACTCGGCGGCCAGTTCTATAGCTTGGTTGAACCCGTTCTCGCCACCGTAACTTACGTCCACGGATTTTATAATTTTGGCTTGCAATCGCTGGAATTCAAGAGAAAAAAAAACATGTTAAAGTTATCTGAGCACATGAGGTAATTCAGGAACGGGAACTTACCGGGTCAAACATATCAGAAGTTCCGAGCTCTGTTTTAAAATCTGCAGACCCGGCTAGGATTAGTCCAGCAACATTTGGTCGATCATTGCTGATGAAAAGTTGAGCAGCTACTTCCGCCACTTTTCGAACATAATTGTGTCGCTTTTCCATTCGGAGTCGAGCAAAACCTAAAATTATTTAAATTATTATAAATTCTGTGTTCCTGTACCTTTGCCAAGATTTCAGTGTTATGATAAATGTCTTACGCAGAGCTGATTGACCTCCACGACCTGTAAGACGAAAAATCAATTTAATAGCATCGTCTCAAAAACTGCAAACTGCCATCATACCGTGCTTTTTCGGAAGATCCACTGTAAATTTGTGTAACACATCCCTGGTGTTTCCTTGCAGAGTACCGAAGAGTGAGCCATTTCCGTCCATGATAATGAAACCAAACTTATTGTCGTCAGCCAACAGAGCTGTTAAAGCTTCTGTATGAAACTGAAGCACGAATCAAAAGAATAAGCAGCTTGTCCTTGTTTAATTGAGAAATTGTTAACTAACAGAACATACCTTGTTATCACACAAATAAAGTGAAGTATTAATTGGCTTGTGTGGTTCAAAATCAATGTTGACTTTTTTCTCTTTCCCTTCCTCCGTCATAAGCGTCCCACAGTAGACTACGAGTCCATTTGGTGGAACTGCAGACAAAATTGTATCCAACAGGCTGTTGAAAACAGTCACTTCTAATTGCAAGATGAAGCTTATTAATTATTACCCTTGGAAAACAGTTTGAGTCTCTGCTGGACAGATGTGATCGCTCCCAGGACAGATAATCGATTGACTCGGGACTTGATATTGGAAGCAGTACCGTATTCATCCGCCAACATTTTGCTCACTTGTGAAATCTGGGACTTTGGTGGAATAATCAAACTAAAAAAACCGAAACAAATTAAATTAATGGCGAAAATGAAATGAACCTAAGCTGCTTCGTTCTGCGGAAGGTTTCCAACTTTATAGAATCCTGCTTCCTCACCTAATCATGCTTGTGCCGTTCCTAAAATAAATCAATTAAAAAAATTAGTGTCGTCAAACCATGTAGATATCCATTCCAAGTTCCTAAGAACGTCAAAAGTTCACGTCTTTTCAGTCAGCGGGTAAGACAATGACCTTCATAGGAATGTATCAAACAAGCCCACTTTGTTATTGAAAGAAATTAATTGAAATATTACCCCCGAGCTTGCTCCAAACTTCTGATTAATTTCTTGACCTTCCAAACCTGCAATTAAAAAAAAAATTAGTTGAAACTCAGTATCAATTAGCCGAAGCGAAAATGATGTATTAGGTACGGGGCGGGGCCATGATTTACCTGCACATTCTTGTCTGACTCTTCCGAGTTCGGTGCCCCAGCCGCTGGTACGGATGCCATATTGGTTTGAAGTGTGTGTAAGTGTAACAGACGGTAAGAATTATATCTTTTACGAATGTGAATTTGGGATAACAACTGATATCCGACAAGAGTAGAAAAATGTGCACAAAATGAGGTATAAACGTAAACAACGTAAACAACTCCTTGATTTGGTAAATTAGTGAGAAACTTGTGTAAATTAGGAATTGGGGGAAGAATGGATGGAAGGATGACACGGTCCGTGAGAAAGTGGAGTTAGAAAGTGAACTTAAATCTTTAAATTAATTGAAGCGTGCCACTGAAAGTGAGTGGGAGAGAAGGAAGACAGACAGACAGAGACGGGGATTTTCCAATTTCCATATGCAATTTTAATATTACCCTCGCCATGTCGCAGGATTTAGCAGCCGGAAAAATTTAAAAACTGGCGCACTTTTCACTTTGGCGTTTTTTCTTATCCACATGAATTCGATGGAGGTCATTCATGGTTTAACCCTTGACCCTCCTTGACTTGTCACAATTTGTTCCAGTTTTAATCCGTCGTTCTTTTTATTGAAGTCTTCTCTTAACTTTGAGTTACAGCGTTATGACGTATTTTTTTCGAATTCCCATAAATTAATCGCTAATTATGATTTGAGCAGTTTTGTAGCTTTTACATTTGCATCAGCGATTACGCCTTGGTTTGCCAACATCTTGGTATGAATTCTGTGCAGTTGACCATCACGACCTTGGATCTCCGCTCCCATGTCCAGTGCCATGTGTTTTAGACTTCCTAGTATTCCTGAGACCTCTTTCAGATTCTCATTCATCTCGTCCTCCCGGTCATCGTTTGTAATTTTCTGAATGTATCCTTCGTCTGCTGACCCACTGGGGCCATTTTGGTTACCAACAGCAGGGAGTTGACGACGGTCAAGAACTTTTCCGGGGTCATTCCTGTTCCGAGCTCCTCCGGGGTTGGTGTCTTTCTTCAAATCGGCTTCGGGTTCCTTCTTTGACCTGGAAGGAATTAGGCCACTCCACCATCTCTCCATTCTGGAAATGTTCTTGTCAGCTTTCTTCATGTCGGCACTAATTTTATCCAGCCCTTGTTCTATGTCATCGAACTGTTTACCTTGACCTTCCAGCATTTCCAGAGTCTTTGCACCAGTATCCTGGCTGCTGATGGCCAACTGCCGCATCCGCCGTGTACTTTCCAAAGATTTGTCTGTGATGTGGTCGGATTTAGCTTTGAGGCTTTGGAGTTCCATCGTCGGGTCTTCGCTATTAAAATTATTCGCCGACATGTTTAATGGTTTAGCCCTTCTTTCCAAATATTTTACGAATTTTGAATTAGAATTGCTGCAAGAATCTTTAAGATCGAAGAGTAATCGCTGGAAATATACTTGATGAATGATGAATGACGAAGGGAATTATTGGACTTCTCTGTAAGAGGAAACTGCGAATAATACGAATTGAGGTTAACCAAAGGCATCAATTTCTCGCTAAAGTTTTGCGAAAGTTTGCGACCCCTCTTCAGCATGACTCGGAAGTAGTGACAGTGAGTCACAGCAAGATAAAGGAAGAGGTTTGACGCACTCCGTGGGTTTACAAGACAGAAAGGATCCGTGTTTTATTAATTTACAATTTACATGTTACGTTGATTAGGTTTGAATTGAATTATTGCCAAATCGAGTATATAGCTGCAAATGACCTTGCAAAGGAAGCAATGAGGGAAGTGATGTATTGTTGTAGAAAGATGGCGCTTTTTGTTGGTTTGTTCCTGGAGGAACTGGAGGAAACTGCGCTGGGATTTCCATTGGTCAGCAGTTTTAAGCAGCCTCGACCTCTTCCTTGCCTTTGCCTTTGTTGGCCCATTCAGGCTTCGCATCTTGCTTCTTTTCCTTTTCTTCTTCCTCCATTTCGAATTCCTTTTTCTTGACTTGCTTCAGTTGGTTCCGGAAGTTGAATTCGGCTGCCTTCTTTTGAAGTTTGGCAAACTTGTTTTCGTATTTGGAAACCTTCTTCAATGCAGGCTTCACGCTGCAAAATAAAATTTGCAATTGGATTTTGAAATTCATTAAATTTGATATGTAGATAACTAGATTTTTTTTGATATTTTGTGCACTTACAATTTGCCTCGCAAGTCATTCACAAGGATATTGAGCTCGTTGATCTAAAAATAGTCAGATTTTAGAATAATGACTCATGAAGGGGATGGGATTATTGCAAGCAATTAAAATGTACAGAAAATTAATGCCAAAATACTTGCACAAAAAGATTGTAGACTAGGAAAATGTTTGCAAGGAATGCACATTTCCTGTACATTTTGTCTAGAATTCAATATAACAAACATGGAGTCAAAATTCATCAAATTCAACTCAACTTGGAAAAAACAAAACATGCCAGTCCATGCTCATACTTTCATGCTTCATGTTTTCACCTCACATTTTGTCATGCTATTAACCACAATTAAATTTTTGCAATATTCTAAGCAAGTGACTGATTAATCGTTATCCACAAGGTTCGAAGTGTAGAGACTTGCTAACTTTTACGCCAATGCAAATTTACAAAGTCTAAAATAAAGTTTCTAAATTTTGCATCATTTCGTTCAATTCCAATTGATTATTTGATGAGGCTTTTACAACTTGGACGTTGATTTCCGTAGTTAAAATTTTACAAACTAAAAGTACATGTACAGCTTCTGTAAATCAGTGAAAATTCAAATTCAAAATTTAAAAGGAGTCTGAAAAATTAGCAACGTTGCAAGATAGATTTTTCTACTGTAAAGCAAGAGAAAAAAGCTCATTGTTAATAGTAATCAACACCTAAAAGTGTAGTCTAATAGGCTAGCTTTTGCAGAGAGAATTCATTCATCTCCAATTTAAAACTTGATCCGTAAAGGCAATACTACTGAAAATTGGATTTGGAATATGAAAGAAACGACTAGAGCAGCTTGTTTAAAATTTTAGAAACAGATCTCAAATGCAGAGTAGAATGAAATCCGCTCATCAATAATATTGAGAGTCCTCCGTGCATATGAACACTTGACGCGGAATCAACATTTCTAGAGACAATCGCTAGCCCATTAGAATGCTCTTCTAAACTGTTTTCTAATAGTGGGGACAGTGTTAAAAAAAGTGAAAGTTTAAACACAAGCTCACAAGTTGGGGGGAGGAGAAAGTTCTGAGAATGAATTAACGTTGGGAAAGTGTAGAAATAAATCAGACTCCTTTGTAAATTACAACAATGAAATTTAGTTGGTTTTCACTGGAATTAATCAACATTTAGCACAGTACGACGTTCTGATTGGACAAAGTGGGAAATAGTCATAAAGAGAAAGCTAGGGAACGCACATAGCGGTGGCAGCAGTCGTCGTGGTGGTGGCCTTTAACACGGAAAGGTGAACGGCAACGCAGCTAAAACCGCGGCAGCACATCAATTTTGTAAATTGGCAATTACTACAAAAGCAATTTCCTCGCCTCGAGTTGATTATCGAGTAAATTTAGCTTTTCTGTTCTAAAATACTCAACAATGCTGCTAGTAATAATGAGTGTGGTATAACAATGAAACCCTTTTAATTTGGATGACTTAATAGAAAATCAGTAATAAAAACCGAGTCTGTTTTTGTAAAAAATATACCTCGTAGTCTCTCTTTTTCACTTCATATTCCAAATCCCATTTCTGTGACTCGCAAAGTACAAGGCGGTCGTGATATTGCTGGAGAAGAGCTTTAACTTGTTCTAAATAATAAGACAAAAGTTCCATTTAAAAAAAAAGTTACAAAAAAGTGTTTTAATCCCTAATTTTTAATTTTTTACAAGTGGATGACACTGAATTTCTCCCTGCAAGAAGCCATGTGTGATGTCGTTTGTGTTTTTGTGCCTTTGGTATAACCCACAACAAAAATTAAGAGCTGAAAAAAATCATTGAAGCGTGGCAGAGAATGAGAATTTTGTAAATGAATAACGTAGTTCAAAATGTCTTGTTTTGAAACATGAAACCACAAAATTAGGGACAGCACGACTAGAATAACGTAATGACGGATGCTAATAATAAAAGAGGATGACTAAGAATAAGAAAATACTGATTGAAGATTTTAGGAAAAAAACGAAGCCTGGTTATAGGGGAGGGATTGAATTTTGCTTTCGCATTTTGAGCAGGTCAGGGGTCATGGTGCGTTGTCTAAAAATGCCGTTTACCTCGTGTTCTTTGATTTTGTTTGTCCACTCAAGGTCGTACTTGTCACTTTCTAGTTTTCCTATCTTTGTATGGTGCTCCTTGCAAAGCGTCTGCAACTCCGCTATACACCAGGAAAAGTTGAATTAGAAAACCTAACTTTCTCTTGGCAAAAGAAGTTGGCTTTGTTTAGAATCCAATCCTAGATTTCCGACGGAAATCTGTACATAATTTATACAACCGGAAATCATTGGAGCACATTTGAAATCTCTGTGAATTTTTGTTCCCTTGCACTAATTGGTTTAGAAATCTGAACTTTCTAAAGCTTTTTTAGTTTTATGGAATCTAAGAGTTTAGCGGCATTGGATATCGGGAATGGCTTCATTTTACAAATATTACAGAAAGAGTACAAATAATGATGACAAAAGTCTCACAGATTGAGTTTCCACAACTGGAAATTGGGCTTTTGGTTAAGGATATGTTTAGGTTTTGGCGACATGCCATATCCACCAGTGCTTCCTGTTTCACCAAGCTCATGCGAATAAATGCCTATTAATAGGTGACGTTCTGGGAGGAAAGGAATGGCTGAACAGATTTATCAGCGATAGGAATAGAAACTGGTAAAGGAAATGCGACGGAAAAGAATATTAGCTGCACGGATAACATTTGAATTGGGGGAGAAGTGGAGAAAGTCATTCAAGATGCTGGCGGCGGCAGTGGTGCGATGCAATACAGGTGCAGCAGGGCACACGTTTTGCAATTGGAAATTGGCAATCGGAATTATCTGCTTTTGTTTTAACTTTTATAAGATAAAATAATGAATAAGTTTGCGGTGTAGTGGAGGACGTAAGGATTTTGGGAACAAGATGCAACATGATGCTTTCTCTTTTGCATTCTCCATGCATCTCAATTGTCTTTTGCAATTTATACCTCGTGATCCTTAATTTTGACTGCATACTCCAAGTCAAACTTGGCTCCTTCCAATTTGCTTATCCGATCATGATGTTCTTTGCAGAGTGTCCGTACTTGCTCTATTTTTGTATATAGAAACGCAGTTGGAATTATTTGTATAGCAAATTTGAGCCTTAACTTAATGACTCCACGTAATGACTTTAGTCAAGGACACCTTAGGAATTTGACCTTAATGAGTTTCCTGTCAGAGCTTCTGGTTCGTTTTGTTATCCTAAATTGCTGAGTGTGAGGAAGAAAAGCAGTTTAGAATTCTCGGAAGATAGATGCAGTTAACCCAAACGAAACATGCGAAATTATTTTGCAATTTCTATAAGGGGGAAGCTCCCTCATTTGAAAAATGTCAGCTGCCCCAGACTCCATTCTCATTAAAACGAGGAGAAAGTCTTGAGCACTTTCTCCAGAAGAAAAACGCTTCTGTACAACCTAAGGAAATTGACCTCAAACGGGTTGACCTCTACTAGTTACCACTCTGAGAAACTCTGTTCTAGGTTTGCATGCAAATTCAATGAGACTCTTGCACCCGATGATGGTGATGAGCAAATCTAACCTCAAAATCTTTGCGCTTGACGGCATACTCCAAGTCATACTTTTGTTCCTCCAATGCATTGATCCGCTTATGATATTGCTGGCAAAGTTCTACCAGGGCTCCTTCCCATGCAAACCATGACATTCCATCATTAAATTTTGACTTGGAGGGTAAAAGGTTAATTTTACGGATCAAAAAAGTACGATCAGAAAAAGTTTAGTTCTTGAAAAGTGTCTCTTCCTTTTGAAAATTGTTAAAAATTCCTCAAAATAATTAAAATACTTCATTCCTTGGAGCGTATTGGAGCTCCTTGACTATGTGTAAAAATTGCGCCCAAAATTTTCTGGATATTCTACTAAACCTACTGCTGTCAAATTCGGCCTCGCTTCAAAAAAAAAGTTTCCCGAAATGTGTTGGAATGAGGTGTAGAAACCAAAAAATTTCAATAGTTTTTTTTAAATGGGTTACATGTAAATGGTATGAAAAAATCGACTTGTTACCTTCATTAGCGTCGTCCAAATTTTTAGGTTTCCCGCATCGTTCCTCAATGACGCGCCTCCGTTCTGCGGATTTCCGTTCCTGTTCCTTCTTGAGTTCTTCTGCAGCCTTTTTACGGAGGAGGAGTCGGAGCTTCTTCTTACGTTCTGGGGTCATGAAGCCCTTCTTTCCCTTCTTGGCTGCGGCTTCCTCCTGTAACCGGGCTCGGACTTCCGCTTTCTTGGCATCCATCGCTGCCTGCTTCTTCCTCCGATCCTTCAAGTTTCAACATCCCCACAAGTTCAAATTTCAATCCAAATTCATAGAAGGGAAGCATTAATGTTTAGTTTGTGAGAAGGCGGACATTATTGCGGCTCATATTTGTAAATCGCGAAGCATGCTAAAAGGTCAAAAGTTATTACAAGTCCGTTCACTTTTCTGAGTTCCCGGGTGGGTGGGGCCTAAGAAAAAACCTCAGGCCTCTTCTCATGCCAAAGCAGAGAGTGAGGCGAGGGTTTTTCTTAATAGCCCGCCCACGTTTTCATGTTTTGTGTTAGAAGGAGTCGTAATCTAAAAATAGAATCCTAGATTCCTAGAGTGTTACATTACTACAAAGTTTTGGCTCGGATATGGAAACGGAGTTTAGAAAGGAGACAAAATGGAAGTAATAACAAAACCAAGCAATTAAAAATTAGAGAGACCACAATTTAAAAATTATGAAACTTATGGTGGTTTACTTCTTCCCATTTCTTTGCCTGAAAATAATTAAAAACAGAAATTAGAAGTGAATCCATTTTTTTTTCAAATAAGTAATACGAGAAGCAAAAGCTTTGATGGAAATGTTGCAAAATAAAAGTATTCAGATTTAAAGGCGAAGCAACATTGTTAAATGATTTTATTGCCAAAAAATGGCAAAGCAGGGCAAAATTTTGGAGAAAACAAAAGTTGCAGTAGATGGAAGAACTACGGATGGACGACAACGCAACACAAAGTGCGTCTACTCAAAAAATTCTTTCCAAAAAAGTTGACTTTCTCCTTTGCCGCAAAATGGTGCGACAAAAACATGGAGGAGGACACACATCAAAATTTGGCAGACAACGCACAAGGGATGAAACCTGAAAATAATTTTCTACACAAAGTAGAAAATTGACGAAAAAACACGTTTACAAAATATTCTTCTTCAAATAGAAAATAAATGACAAAAATACCACCCAAGGGTTTGATTCGGAATTGCTTGAAATTGAGCTACTTACCTTACCTCGTCGTCCGCCATATTTCAAGATGTTACCACAAAACTTCAAAGTACGCAGGTGTAAAGTGGTGGTGGTCAAAGGGTCCTGCCGGGAAATTCAAAATTACGACACTTAGAAATGGGTACCAGGCGGAACCACTTGACTTGACGTTATCAAAAATGAAAATGTAGGTCAAGTGAAATGAAAAGGCGTCTACTGGTTGTTATTCCTTGTACTTAAAAATAATAAGACGCCGGTGGTGGGACTGGAAGGGTTAACTAGTACCTGAGTACCTGCAACCCCACGTTTGATTGATTACTAATTAAACAGAGGAGCGTACCTTAAATTTAGATGGAACGTATGTAGACCTACCAAGTCACTGGAAGAGGAACTGTCCGAAGCTGAGGCTGTCGCGCTACTGTCGCTAGAGCAGAAATAAGACTCCCAGCAGAATCCTTTTATGGTTTGGAGGATTCTATTTTTGATACCCGGGACTTCTGCTCAGAATATGATCTGACGAGGAAGGGAAGCTTCATTTGCGCTTCTTCGAAACAAAAGTTAAAATTCGATCCTCGTTTGCCTAAACTTACATTCGCCCATTCCCTACTCCCAGTCGTTCCCCAGAATCTGAATTCTTTCGATTCGCGTGGGATCGAGAGGAGCCAAATCCAGTTAACCTACTACAGACGCCACGCCCTTTCAGCAAGTATTCAAACTTTTCAAACCCAAATCCCTGCTTTACTCAAGAAAAACAAAATCTAGGGGAGTGGAAATAAAAACGAGGTTCATGGGTTTCATAATTCTATAAGTTGGAAGAAATATATAGACATGAAAAAAATATTCTAAAGCGTTAATAATTTAAGAAACTTTGATTAACCAGTCAGCTAAATTGGGACTAAGGAAAAGTAAACAATCAGGTTATGCAATGGTTGAGCCTTCCAGCCCTCCCTGCCACTTTGATAAATGAGAAATATTACTTATATTAGAAAAATAGGAATTGTAATCTAGGCGAAGGAGTAACTGTCCTAAATAAACTCCAAACTGCGGATCTCCTGCTAATCTTCGGAATGAGGCATAAAGAAAGTCCATCCTCCGGTTGAAATCCGTTGTAAACTCATCCATGATTGGAGATCGACCTTCACAGACTGGAATCCCATTCTTGTCGTAGTTTTCGAGAAGGTACATCATGTGCTTGCAGTATTTTCCGCAAAGTTCCAGCATTTGTTGAATCCCGTCACGTAGCTGTAGTAATTGAAAGACGAATGTTTTATTGACAAAGGCAAATAATGCAGATGTCATGTAATCGTTTAATGTTTCTCGAGTCTTACCGCAGGATTCGTTCGGAATGATTGTACCATGATATTTGTTTGGAATTTTGCAAGGGCAATCCTAATTTGATCAAATGTCTCACTGCTTTCAATCGTTTCCAACAAGACTTCGTATTGATTTTCCAGAACGTCCGCCTGAAAAAAACGGTAAAAGAAAGACTGAGAAAGTGATCGTCGTGATCGGTGTGAGAAACTTTACGTTTTCGCTTATACCTGAAGATAATACTGGAAATTATTGACAAAATAGGTCATGTTGATTCGGAGGATGGCAGGACCATTTGGAATAGGAACTCGAAAAATCGATTTCGTCTCAGCCCAAACAGCATTCAACTGAAAGTGGATCCGACGTACGTGGAGAAGAAACTGGAACAATTCATTGTAGCCACACATGGATTCAGGCGAGAAGAGAATATGAAGTGGCCATTCTTGTTTTATATCCAGGCGGAGCCAAGTTAGGTACCTGTCAATTATGTCCGTTTTGCTAGGATCTAGGAAGTGAAGACAAAAAGAACAGGAATTTCCAAACAAGGAAACCGAGAAAATTAGAATTAAAGAACATACCGATGGTAACAACCACCTCAATTTTCTGGAGAATATCCTCTTGGAGTTGAACCTTAGTTGCTGCAAGGTGAAAACATTCTTTGATGTCGAGTCGGACATTTTTCATGGTCACTGAAACAAGCGACAGAATTCCAACACCGGGCGCATGAACCGCGTTTTATCGTATTTTCAAATTGATTCCCCTTACCCACTTTGAGATCCATCAGGAAAGTCTTCTTTGACAAGTTTTCAGAAACATTTATCAGAAAAGCATAAAGGAACTCCCCACGCCCTCCGAGGTGAAAATCTTTGATAATCGATAGATGATTCACAAGATGCGCTTCAACCACTACAAGTCGATGTAGATCCTGCAATTCAAATAAATCGTCGACGAAATAACTTCAAATAAGAACGTAAAAAGAATGGCGTAGAAAATACTTGCCTTCCCAACAGCACCAGATAAAGCCTCCATTGTTTCCAACAGGGTATCTGTCCTGAACGTATCTGTGGGTAAAGCTCTCATCTGCGCCAAAAACATTTGTTGTTTCTCCATCAACTCACTTCTCGCCCCTATGAAATATCAATATGACAAGTTGAATCAGTCCTTAGCTCTCAATTGCCATATTGTATTTGTTCTTACTTTTCGAATTTTCTAAAATTATAATAGAACTTCCCATAAACAGAATCTTATCCATCAATACTGGTGAGAAATGGGCAGGCACAAGGGTGTAGTTGATAAAGTGTCGCTTTGGTCCCTTCTTCACAGGAATTTTAATGCGGGATTTAAGAGTGGTGGTATTGGGAGTCGTGTTAGCGGAAGTGGCGGTGGAGCCCATGGTGCTATCCGGATGTATACTCTCCGATTCCTCTTTTGATAATTGAATGAAGAATTCCGTATCTGGATAAGGTAGGGCACCGAAAACTACCCAGTCTGTTATGTGCTTGTACAGGGGTGCGTTACCTTGCACCACAAGTCTTGAATAAAAAAAAATAAAGTAGGGATTTCCTCCAATGAAATGGTCCGGAATATAAGAAAACATTTTACGGGATAAGAGCGTCCCGGTGTTGTATATTTTGATCGTAGACATCCTTGAGAATATCCAGGAGGAGGCAAGTACTCTTTTCATATTTTACCTAATACATGAATGACACAAAACATGTTCGATTCGACCAGGATTAGTTGGACAGTAATGTGGTCGGACCATACCCGAATCGAGAGTGAGAGTAGCACCCGAAAGAGTCCACGAAATGGTTCGCAAACGGATCGGACGTGTGTGAAAGTAATCTCAGCCTCATTGAGAATCTTCCATTCTAAATCACTAATGACTTTGCAGTAGTTTTGAATAAGAGTCTCAATTCCGCAGGAAATAGAAGAGGCATAACTCCGTGAAATGGAATATCCGAGTCCAGTTCTATTGGTATCTTCCCCTTTCTCCGTTGCAAAAGTCAATCCTGTTATAAATTTAAAAATCAGTCTACATACCTTATATAATCCTAATCCTATCCTCCCATTATTCCTGTCCCCTGCCCAACTTACCAATTAGATGCTGAGTCTTTACAAATGCACGGAGTTGTTTATAATGGGTCGCAACTTCCAAGACTTCGTTGAGCATAACCCATTCCGACGGATGCAGCAGCGGTACTTTGATTTCCTTCTCATTCGCAATCTACAACAAAAGGTATTCTGACAGAGTTAAAACTAAAATTGAGCATGTGGGACGAATAGACTTAATCGAGATCCAAATTCAAAGTTACCTGATAAGCGGTTCCATTGTAGTGAAACAGTTCGCTTGGGTATCCATTCAAGGCTAGAATTAACTCATGCAGCATCCTGTTACCACAACTTTCAGATTAGATGGTAATTATCAAGATGGAACAAATTATAGCAAGACTGAAGTCAATCAATTAATCTAATCTAGTAAATCCATTTGAGATTTGACTAATTGTCAAAAAAAAATGCAAAGAAGTCTAAACAATATTTTTAATTTTTCGCGTGGATCTCGTTCCCGCTTGACGCGACAAGTCTCAACATGCCTCTAGCATAAGTTATGCTCAAAAATTGTTTATGACAATACATAAATTGCAAAAAGGAGTGACGTATCATCAATGCTCACAATTAACCGTGGGATGTTATGTGACCACCTGTGTAGGTGTGACTCCCCAAATTTTGAATTGATCCATGCAAATAGTTTTTTTGTTCATTAGCAAATGCAAATTGTTTTTTTTATTTTCTGTACAGGTGAGAAATAAAGAGTGGCCCACGCCCAAGAATAAGTTACTGATGATACGTTTAAACTTGTAAAAGATTTCCTTTTTTCGTATTGTAATGAACTCTGCATAACTTATGCGATGTTTTACACACAAGTTAAGTTACAATGGGCCACGCTAACCCTTCATACTCATCCTCATCCATCCTACTTATGTTTGGCTTATGACGAGTTTCCGAATGGGTAAGTAAATGACTATGCTGCTGATAATAATAATGATGACACTGTGAGAATGTTAATATTTATGTCAGTAGTCTTTTGTTGTGTCAGTTGTTGGGATGAGAAGGGAAAACAAGCGGAAATTGCATTCCAACTGGTATATGTATATACTACACGCTTTTTAATTCACGTTAAACTTATACTGACAGTTCTAATTAATTGTAACTGCATTTCACTCGCTTCCTGCTGTGGTTTCATCCGATCCACTTTAATTTACCAACCATAACAAAACAGATTAATTCGTCGCGTTACGTCTTCATCAGCCAGCAGCAGAGAGCAGTCGTAAGTTTTCGTCTCAAGGTCAAGTCAAGCAGAATCCACACGAATTTAGACGAGTGGAGATAGACAAATGCCTCCTGCTAAAGGTCATCGACGGGTTAAAAGAATCCTAATTGCTACTTATGGACATGGTAAGTTTAAAAAAATCAAGTCGTGCCTCGAAAAAAGCAAACTTTGCATTACAGCGGTTGTGGGGCAGAGGCGCCTTATTATATTGCTCAATGGAATGTTGAATTAAATTGTAGATTGATGAGTCTGAATTTATTTGCAGTTTTAGTGTCGGAGCTCATAAAGTTACTGGATGAGAGGCAGTACTGCCTCTTTGTCCTCTTCAACGACACCAACGAAATCAATGCCATCCAGAAAGCATTTGGGAAGAAGCGTCTAATCCCAATTCTGACGGAGCGCTTGGCCAAGTCCAAAGAAATTTCAGAACAACTCGTCAAGAATTTGCCAGAAATGGACGCAGTTATCAATTTAGCAAATTCTGCCACCATTTCCAAGTTTTACGACAAGCGTAAAAGGTTCAAGTAAGGCAAAGCTATAAACTTAAAAAGTAACCTGTTCCGTCAATCATTTCATGATTTATGCTTACGTTTTAGAACTACGGAGCTGAAATCGGCCAAAGCTACGGCACAAGCGGTGAAAGATTTTGTAGACTCAGCAAAGGAGGCATCTTTGCTGAATCTTATTCCCGAGGTAAATACACATAGTAGCATAATTTATCCAACATAGCAGCGATTATCAACGTTTTACCCCATTTTTAGACAACTATTGGATTGACGCACATGTTTGAACCCAATGGAATTGACGTCCCAATCAGCACTCACTTGTCAACAAGTCTTCGAAATTCATTTCGCAAAATATTCCCCGGGAAGAAAACGCTTTCTCTGCCTCCAATGCAAGATGCAGCGCCAGTCGCAAGCAGCAGCGCTTCCAATCCATCCAGGTCCCATCCATTCCGTCAAAATAAGCTCAGCAGTAGTACTTCAGAGGTTGGAGAAAACGGCGAAACAGCTTTGAAACCCCAGGAGAAAGTGAGCGCTGCCAAGAAATTGCAGCGGTCTCTGTCATTTCTCAAGAAAAAGGACTCGAATCCTGGCACTAGCGAAACAGAATTCAATCCCGCCTCTACCGACTCTATTCATAACCAAATCTGGCAAAAGGAAAATTCCAGTTTCATGAAATCCCTGAATAAATTACACGCAGAGCATCTCCAGCGTCATCACCGGGAGCTCAAGAAATTAAATTCAGTGAAATTCAAAAAACAAAAGAAGGCGGAGAAAGAAATTGAAGATGAAATGAAGCAAGATAAGGGAAGGTTGGAGAGCAAATGTAACGACATGAATGCAACGACGCTTGGGCGGGCTACAGCTTTGACCCCTGACACGGCCAATCGCATCATTGCTTCCAGGGAAGCTCGTGTTAACAAGGAAGTCTGTCGAACGGCTAACAGGAAGAAGGTGCTGGAGTTTGAAAAAATTGAAGAAGCGCACAGGGAGAAACTGGGGCAAGTTCGGTCCAAACATTTCCAAGCAGTTTTGAGGGCTCAGCAGGAATCCTTAGAAAGGACGCAGAAAAAGTACCAAGAACGAATTGCTAAAAAGTCTGTAAAGCGGAGCAAAACGATTGCATGAAGTTTTTAAAAAAAATTGAGAGCATCTAATATCCTACCAATAAATTCTAATTTCTAAAACAATTCTTTGCAAACTTTGCAAGTGTCCAAAACTTGTTTGTTGATAGGAATTGGCGAATGAATGGAAATAATTGTTATCATATCCTTGTAGCAAACGCGAAGCGAAACTTCTGGAAGTGTGAATCATCGCTGCGTCTTGTAGTCGACCAGGATTAAAGTAACTCGCTGATTAGATAAACGTTGAACTTCCGTAGGTGGCTCCTCTTATAAAAGCTCATGGATCGCTGTTTTGGATCGGATCACATCACTTTCAGTCTAAACAACAACAAGTTTGTTCGCTTCAGGGTTTTTCCAGTGGAAATGAACAGAGTCTCTGTTCATTTCCACTGGAAAAACCCTGGTTCGCTTCAATCAAAAGTTTGTGATAACTCCCCAGTGTTATCCATTTCAGCGACTTCAGATTTTACTCATGAACCTCAAGGACGAAATCAATCCGCAGGATGTTGACGCGTCTTGGAAAAGACTTCTGGCAGCATTTGACCTGGCGACTCAAGAAATCCAAAGGCGAGGACCAGACGTCATTCCTCAAATTGAGTTCAAAGAGATCCAGGCAAACGGCGGGGAAATCCCTGAGAGCCGATTGGAGGAAATCAAGGACCGTGGTGTCCTTATCATTAGGAATGTGGTGGATCCAGAAACGGCGCTTCAGTACAAAAAAGACGTCCAAAACTACATTGACACCAACAGGGAAAAAATTGTTGGTATTCCAAGTAAGTACTTTAACTGTGATTTCAACAATTGGGTTGTGTTGTCAAAAATCCAGGAATGGCATTGTTATCTTCCTTTTTACAGAGGAAAATCCGCAACTGTGGGAGGTTTATTGGTCAAAATCCCAAGCCGAAGCTCGGTCACACCCTAATTTCAATTTGGCCGCTGGTGCAGTTAACCAACTTTGGCACGCTGACGAAGGGACCGCAATTGATTTCAAAACAAATGTGACCTACTGCGACAGATTGCGAATCCGAAAACGTGGCGATCCGAACTTCATACTGAAAGAGCACGTGGACGGAGGTTCCATCGAAAGTAAAACCACGGAATTTAAAAGTTTTGCTGTGTAAAATTTATTCCCAATTGAATGATTCACCATATCGTGTTCCCTTTGTTGTCGTTTTAGGATGGGAAGATCCAGTCTATAGAAAATGCTATTCAAACATTTTGAACGGAAATTGGGAGTTACAGGATGCCTACAACGCCACGCATCGTATCAATCATGAGCAGGAAAGTGACGGTAAGCGTTTTATACTGCCTCTGACCGTGGCCATTGAAATTTCCCGCCATTTCGATGGCTACGCTCTGACTAACTTTTTTGAATGTCATGAGCCATCGCTGTTGACCTTGCATCCGATTTTGTAGCAACGTGTGGCATGTTTCGAGCGTTCCAAGGATGGCTGAGCCTCTCTAACGCATCTCCTGGTGGAGGAACACTACGCGTGTGCCCTTTAATTAAACTCACGACTGCGTACATCATGTTGCGTCCATTCCTTCCGGATTTGAGAAACTCGCCGTATGCCAATGAACCCAGCAATCGGAAAGTTCCAATTTTAATCCCATTTGATTTCTTTGCAGTGACTTCGCTGGAGCGTTTTTAAGAAAGCGACATACAATTCCTGGAACCTTGTTTCCGCACATAATGAAGGCCGTGGTGTCCATTCCCAAGGTCTCTCCAGGCGACTGTGTTTTTTGGCACTGTGACATGGTCCACGCAGTTGAGGAAAGTGTTGGAAATAGTAATGACAGGTGCGTCTTTTACATCCCGTCGGCACCTCTTTGCCGAAAAAATGCGCTTCATTTGGCAAAGCAAAGAAGTGCGTTTGAAAATGGAAGGTAAGTTCGGAGGAAACAAGGCCCTTAAATAAAGCTCAATTATCCAATATCCATGGCTTTTTTATTGTCGGGGAAGGACGCCTCCTGATTTTCCTGTCAAGGATTGTGAAGTTACACTGGAGGATCGAGCACATCCGCAGGATTTGAGCGATCTTGGAAAACTGATGATGGGCTTCAAAAAGTTCTGGGTAGATTCCACCACTCAGGACAAGGATGCGCAAACGGCTGCACAGGAAGCAAATGAAATCCTGTTTGGGTCTCAAATTGACTTACGGCGTAATGAAACTCGTTGATAGTTGACCAAGTGATTTTGGGCGTAAATTGAGCCATTTTGAAATTCAAATTGTGAAGATACAAAATTATGCAATTCTAACCATAAAAAAAATGTGAAATTAAAATACTACGCTGAATCCTGGTGCTGTCGTAAGTGTCATTTCACCCACCATTGATGGGAATTTGTAACCCTAGTTCCTTACAATGAATCGCTGGAAGTTAGTTTTTAGGAGCATTTACTTGTCATATTTCCTGACTTTGGACCCTACGCCAGATTATTTTGAAAATGGGCCTTTCTAATTTTAATGTTGCGTATGGTGGGCGTTCCTTTCTTGATTTGTGATTGTGATTGGTTGGCTTCTACGGCTCCCCTTCCTCTTCCTCTTCCTCTTCCTCCTCGGCGCCTCCTTGTCCACTTTCATCTGCTTCGGTGGTAGTCGGTGGACCCTCGGCACTCCCTGTCCCTTCAGATGGAGACGGTGGACTCTCTTCTGGCGCTTGTTCAGCCACGGCTGGACCTTCTGCAGCTGGGGGTGGGGCGTCAGTTGGAGCCTCTGCAGTTGGGGGTGGGACGTCAGGTGGAGCTTCTGCAGTTGGAGGTGGGGCGTCAGCTGGAGTCTCTGCAGTTGGAGGTGGGGCGTCAGCTGGAGTCTCAGCAGTTGGGGGTGGGGCATCAGCTGGAGCCTCTCCAGGTGGTGCTGGAGCGGTAGCTGGAGCTTCCTTTGTTTCCTCAGGTTCTAAAACGAGCGTCAAATTGTACTGAATTAGTTAAGCCATTTGCCATTTTTAAATTTTGCAACTTTAAAATTGTAACTCTTTTGTTTTGGAATTGGACGTCCATCGTCATCATATTCTTCTTCATCCTCCTCAACGTGGGCAAAAGCTGCCAAATCCGCAGCAGTTACGTCAAGCGCTTCGTCGATATTCACTTTCTCTTCCTCTCCCTCCTTTCCTGCATTGAGGGCATCCGCATACTCAGCCCAAGCTTCGATTCCCTTTTCTTCAATTTCCTGAAGATTGAATGAAAGTGAGGTCAGAAAAAGTTACAAAGTTGCAGCTGCAGCAAAGTTAAGGGGGGGGGGGTCGCTGTACCCGTTCCAGTTCTTCATAGAATTCTCGTTCCACTTTACAGATGGGATCAAAGCGAGCCTCGTAGGCAAGGTCGTATTTTTTATTTTTGGAGTAATCTGGCAGCTGGATGTCCTTGACCCCAGCCGCGGCAGCATCTTCCGCAGCCTTTGCCGCAAATTCGGCTCGTTCTTGGTCAATCTTGACTGCCAGTTCAGCCAGCTTGTCTTTGTCTCTCTTCCGTAGACGAATCTCACGGTAGCGCTGCTCAATGAACTTCTCACGGCGCGTTTCACGGTCAAAGCACTGGGCCAGGATTGGTCTAAAAAAAAAAATAACAATTCGGATCAGCAAAGCCTTTTTTTTTTAAAGACGGAAATTTGTTTTGTAAACTTGGGCGTTCTTTCTCACTTGTCGGATTTTTCAGACATGTAGAGAGACTCTGACAATCTTTGCATGTAAATGTTTCCTTTGCTACTTCCAATGGCAAGCAGTTTTGACGGAGCGTCACAGGGGGCGGCATAGGTCAAGTGAATGTCTTGCATCTTGAACAAAAAATGGAAGACATCAATTAAAACTTTAAACGTGAGTTATTTGTCAGTTTTTTCGAACTTACATTTTCCTTCTTGTATTTCGTTGGTTTTTTCACCTTGCCGTCAAGGCTGGATCGCACTTTGACCTGGGCGTATGGCCGGGCAGGATTCTTGAGGAGGTCATAAATGTCAAAGAATCCGTCGTTCCGGGTCACTATAAAGTTGGAGGTACGACTTGGGACCCAGGCGGCGTGCGTGTAGAGAACATCCTGGAAAACCAGGCAAGCGTAACTGAAACCCAAGCGCGATCGCTGATATTCTCGTCCTTGGCCTAAGTTTTGGCGACAGCGCATGCGCGCGTACCTGTGGTGCTGTCCACATAATTGGCGAATCCTTGCAGTCTTCTGAGAAGATTTTGATGTAGGAGTCACCAACAGTAAGGAAGTTTTTGACAAAAGTCGGATTCCGACGAATGTCAATGATTGGCCCGCGGTGGGATTTGTAAACGTTGACCAAGCGATCTTGTGGCGTCTTGCCCTTTCTCATCATCACCATGGCGGATCCTGTAGGTCAAAAAATTAAGGGTCAGTTAAGCTCAGGCGACATCATTTATGGCGACAATCCATAGTGCCATGGCGACATTACCATTCTCACACCCTGCGATGTATTTCGTGGGCACTGATTGCTCGTATTCGAGCACGGTTGCAGGAATTGCAGCTTCGGGACGAGCTTGGCCCTTCTCCGGATCCAAATATGCAGTCTCGATACGTTCACTCAAGTTACGCGTGTCCCACCAGATTACCTGCACAAGTTACCAAGGGCGCATGCGCAGTATGGGTTAGGAGGGTCATGCGCATGTACCAATCTAACGCCGCGCATTTTTTTAAACTGCATACCTGTCCGTCCAATCCAGTGGAGAAAAACTCCGAGTTTGTTTTGCTGTTGATCCAACGGGCACTCGTGCAGACATCCGTGTGACAGACGTCGAGCGGTGTAACTGCGACAGGATTTGCCCCCACCCTAGCATCCCAGTGTTGGACAGTCCCATCGAAGCATCCCCCACAGATGGCGTGCATGTCCTTTGGATGGTACATGATATCCATGATGTGGCTGTCGGAACGAACTTGACTTTCGGGACGACTAGCAATTTCCACTTCCCAGAAGTAGGCTTCGGTCGGAGATTCCCGGAGGGAGGAGTCGTAGCGAGGTGGGCAGTGACAGACGCCCATCCGCCCAACATTGTCAGGTGCCCAGATGATCTTCTTCACTGCACGATTGTAGAATGAGTGATCTTCGTAGATGAGAATTGTTTTGGAGTCGGGAAGAGCCCGATATGGGTCACGATGTTTCCATTTGGCCTTGTACAATTCCCCGTAGTAGTCAATGGCATTGTTCTGCTTGAGGTACTTTTGCATCTTCTGCAAATACGAAAACATCCCAAAAACGCTCAATTTCAATCCAAATGACTCCAGCATCAGAGGGCACCTTGGGCAGAGGTCACCTTACCTCAAACATGGTCGGAAGGCAGGTTTGATAGTCATCTTCCTTTTCCAATTTCTTCCGATGACGGAGCATCATGTCGGGCTCATTGGGACTAATGTCCTTGGGCCATCCACCCTCACTGTGGACAATCCCCATGTCAACTTTGACATGGCGGTCCGTGTTGGCCTAGAAGAGGGAGTGATTACACGGTTCGGAGGTCAAGTTATGACTTTGGGTGGCCTTACATGACTTTCAGCAAATCCGTGACAGGCTTGAACCGGTTTGGAAAGGAAGCGGAAACGTGAAAACTTCTTACGAAGGATCTTGTTTGACAGGATGTTGCAATGGACCCGGAAACGGTCTTTGACGAAACGCGGTTGACGACCAAAGTCCTTGCGGATCTTGACGTAGGGGTACATGGACTCCGTGCCGGAATACATGGTTGGTCCAATTGGAGAACGGCGGCGAAAAGTCACGGGGTTGATGCTTCGAAGAAAAATCTGCAAACTGTGGAAAAATAAAATGTGAAACAAGGAAAATGACGGAGATAAAATGTGGATTACTTTCACTCACCTTGACCCGAGCGGAAATGAAAAAAGGAAGAAAAAAGTTCTGTCATCAACCCAGTATCAGCAGATTCTTTTATCGACAAAACATTTTACCAACAACGCTGCCGGTAGTAGCGCCAGGTGCTTGGTTACCATGGCAACATAATTTGAGTTTTCAGTAAATCTGAGTCATTGCGTCCCCTTCCGTGCATGTAACATGTTATTGGAGGCATCGTATGAGGGGATTTTTGGCCAACAAAACATTAAGATTCCCCGCACACACTAGCCCTAATGTGGAAACATTAGGAATTAGTATCAAAGTTCCCTCCACACATTTTATGAAGAGGGGTGACAATAAACGCATTCGACCCTAGCATGATCAGATCAGGGTCATAGTGATAAAGTGTTGTAACGCGTCCTGCACGCGAGGGTTAACGAGGGTGGTAATGGGATTACCACTCTCAGTTTGTGACTCGAGCATCACCAAGCATCATTGGAAGTGGAAGGAAGGAATCATGGAAATGTTCCAGTCCAGAAAGAAGCCTGGTGACCTTTCCTCTGCCTTTTCCTCGACGTCCGATATTGATTGGCCACCACGGTTCAAGGATCTCAAGGACGAAATTAACCCGCAGGATATTGAGGCATCCTGGGAGAGACTCCTGGCAGCATTTGACGACGAGACTCAAGAAATTCAAAGAAGAGGGCCAAGCGTCATTCCCCAAATTGATTTCACTGATATCCAGGCAAATGGTGGGAAAATCCCTGAGAGCCGATTGGAGGAAATCAAGGACCGAGGCGTCCTCGTCATTAGAAGTGTGGTGGATCCAGAAACGGCGCTTCAGTACAAGAAAAATGTTCAAAACTACATTGCGAAAAACAGGGGGAAAATTGTTGGTTTTCCGAGTAAGTAAATTCAATATTTGAAATTTGGCAAAGTTTGAAAAGTTTTGTTCATATTTTGAAAATGTTGAAATAGATGATGATCCCCAAGTGTGGGAAGTTTACTGGTCAAAATCTCAGTTTGAAGCTCGGTCACACCCTAATTTCAATTTGGCCGCTGGTGCAGTTAACCAACTTTGGCACGCCGACGAAGGGACCGCAATTGATTTCAAGACGAATGTCACTTATTGCGACCGATTGCGAATCCGAAAACCAGGCGACAAGAGCTTAACCCTGAAAGAGCACGTGGATGGAGGCTCAATTGAAAGTATTCAAGAAAATTAATTTAATTGTAACACACTTTTTCAGGTTCAAAATCTTGTGTCCATTTTTAGGATGGGAGGATCCAACCTATCGGAAATGTTTTGCAAAAATCCTAAATGGCAACTGGGAACTTCACGATCCGTTTGATGCGACGGATCGCGCCGTTAGCAATTACGACATGTACGAAAGCACTGGTAAGAATGCTAAAAAAAATTCTTGAGAGACATTGTTGCATGAAGCGTCTTTTTCTATTTTAGGTACATCCGCCATGTTTCGAACTTTCCAAGGATGGATGAGCCTTTCTGACGTTTCCCCAGGCGGCGGAACACTGCGCGTCTGCCCATTGATTAAACTCACGACTGCGTACATTATTTTACGGCCATTCCTTTCTGATTTGCGGAACACACCGTAAGTATCTTGCAACATTAGCCTGGACAAAAATGGTCCATTCCTTTCCTTTTATGCGTTTCCAGTGACTTTGCTGGAGCCGTACCTGGGACGCAACAAAATATTCCTGAAAATTTGTTTCCGCACATCGTGAAGGCAATGGCGTCCGTTCCCAGAGTGTCTCCAGGTGACTGTGTTTTCTGGCACTGCGACATGGTCCATGCAGTTGAGGAATGTTGTGGAAACCCAACGGACAGCAGCGTCTTCTACATTCCCTCTACCCCGCTCTGTCGTAAAAATGCACTTTATTTGGCAAAGCAAAGATTTGCGTTTGAAAATGGAACGTGAGTAAAGGTCAAGCAAGAAATTCATTCAAAATTCGTTCTAACATTCACTTTCTGATTGTTCTAAAAGGTCGGCACCTGATTTCCCCTGCAACAATTGCGAAGTTACACTGGAAGATCGAGCACATCCGGACGATTTAAGCGATTTGGGACAAGTGATGATGGGATTCAAAAAGTTTCCGGAAGATTCAACCATGGATAAAAATGCGCAAATGGCTGGGAAGGAAGCGAATGAAATCCTGTTTGGAATGCAAGTATCCTAAAATAACAGTGACCAAATTACAATACAAATTCTGCCTTAAATGAATTGGTTCTTCGCCGTAAAACCATTTCCTGAATTTACGTGGGTGAAAAAATTGTAAAATTATATTTCGGTTAAAATTCGGCAACATCAATTGTAAAATTGTTATTAAATTTCATCAAAATGTAATGTTGAAACATATTCCAAAATTTTATCGCTGGACATGGAGCAAGAGATGTATCGCTCCTCACAAGTCGCCGTAGAATTTGTCGTCGTGTATCCCTCATTCACTGCATTCTCATAAAATTTCAGTGGATGCGCATGCTTGATTGGGTCGAACGCGTCAAGGTTTGAATTTGAAGTAACACGCCGAAGCCGGCGTGACCTACGGGAAAATTATGTCAACTTTTCAATTTTCTGAAATGTGAAAAATGTGAAATCCTTACCATTTCAACCCATTCAGGATTTTCTGAATTCCACTGGGTGGTTCGTATCCGAATGTTATTTGGTGTTCTAATTCGCAGAGTGCCAGAGGTACGCATTCGTCCTTGTCCAGTCTCTTTAGCGTCTGCGTAAAGAATCGTTGTAAATTTGAGAAAACTTTTAATAAACTGTACGGCCTTAGTAAACTCACGGTCAGGATCGCGTCAGTAACTTTTCCGGTAGCAAAATCCAGAGAAATCGTTTGTGACGAGACAAGCATGTCTGACTGGCCGTTGAAGATTTGACGACGTTTTCGTCTCCCACTGGGACTCCCATAAAATAAACTATTAAGGTTCATTGGTATTACTCCAATGTAACCCAGCATACAAATCTACAAAAGGGAAATAAAAAAATAAAAAAAATAAAAGTTGTGCAAAACTTTTTTTTTCAATTTTGAAATCAAACCCAAAGGAAAGTGAGTCCGGCAAAAATAGCTTCGTAAGGCGTCAAGGGAAAAAACCATTGTGGGATTTGAATCACAGAAATATTTGTAATCACTCCCTCAGTCAAGTACGGAGAAAGCAAAATAGAGACTAACGACAACGTCTCGGCTATTGCCATTCTTCAATATTTTTAAAATTCACGGGAAAATTTACGAAACGAAAGAAATCGCGTCAATGACTCGATGACCAGAAAATGTGACGTGACGTGACCCTCAAGTATTTCCCACTAATTCGCATAATTTATACCGAAAATTGGCACTACATTGGTCACTGTAATAGCCAACATTCTGGTTCATTACAACAACGCCGCCCTTCAAAAATTGCTGTGTTCTCTTGATTAGTTTCAAAATTTGACTCACTAATTGCAGTTGATTACAGTTGGACATGTAAAACAAAACGTCAAACTCATAGCTACAAACGGGGTAATTCCTTCTATTTTAGAAAAACCACGAGATGTCGTCTTGTTATAAGTTCCAAAATTTCAATTTTTTAACAGAACTTCTAACAGAATGCGCAGACTAGGACTTGCGCAGACATCGTGGACTCAAGCGTCGCCGATGAATCCAGAATTGGTTACTGCGGCCGCCGGGTTTTACACCTCATTTTCCTAATATTACTCCAGAGAACATTTTTCCATAATTTTTTTTATTGCAAGATTTTAATTAAAGTAAAATATCGCTGTCTCCGCTGTTACAAAAATTAGTCAGACAGGAGAAGACAAATGCCGTGACCTTCTCCTTTCCTTAATGCTGCCATTTAAAACGTGTTTAATTCTAATAACCTGCCGCATTTAAATTATGAATCACGCATTACAATGTAAGTTACAGCTACCTTTTTACCGTTTAAAACTTTTAACGTTACCATAAACATTTCGGATACATGAAATTATAATAGAAAAATTAGTAGAGAGGAGGCTCAAGCATGGAAGCTCGTCACTGCTCCCATGACCCCAATCCCAATGAGAAGGAAGAACGTTTGCTTCAGAGATTCTTTGGAGTCCCTCTCCTTCATGATCTCCGGAAGTAAATTGGTCATGGAAATTGTTATGAAGCAACCTGCAGTATAAGGGAGGATCCACCACGTGTAGTTCCCAATCTGTGCCTGTACACTATTAGCACTGAGGGCAAAAAAGGCTCCTAGAAGTCCCACCGTGGCCGTTGATAGTTGGGCCTTGGCTGCCTCCAGGGGATTGAACCCCGACCTAAGCAGGATCCCAAAATCCGCAATTTCATGTGGGATTTCATGGAGGAGAATGGCAAGGGTCGTCAGCGTCCCCACTTTGGTGGAAATGATGAAACTCCCACCAACAGCCAACCCGTGCGTAAAATTGTCAAAAATGTTTGCAATGAGGTTCAAATACCCCGTCACTTCCCGATGATTATCCTCCTGTTGTTGTGTGTTATTGCATTGTATTGTCTTATCAATGTTATTATTTGCACTTGGCGTAGTGCCGTCACACTCCCCAATGTCGTCCAATGTCGCCAACTTTTCACAAATCACAAAGGAGATGATCCCAATGAGAATCCAGAGGCCCATGAGGCTGAGGGACGCCTGGTGACCGTCGCTCCCGACGCGGGACCGTTCCCAGGCTTCGGGGAGGAGGTGTAGGAAGGCGTCGCCCAGGAGACTCCCGACAGCAAAACTGAGGAGACAGTTGAGACATTTCGGCTCCAGGCCCACGGAAATTCCCGAATCGTCACGATAAACTGATTCACCATTTTTAGAGGTCAAGGCCTTAGGACGGAAAATGAAGAACGGGAAAATCCCAGCTAGGCCAATTAACAGGCAGCCCATGGCGGAGAAGAGCCACTTGTGGTATTCGGGATCGACGAGTCGAAGGTCACCAAGGCATTCGAAGTCCATAGGGGTAGTGGCGCTGCAACTAGAACTGCCACTGGCACTACTCATTATTCTATGTTCTCCAGAACAATTAAAGTCAATTAATCTCGTTTCCATTACTAGTGCTGAATCTCTCTCGGGTTGTTGAGTACTGAAAACAATCAAAGGAGCACGTTATTATAAACATTTTCACGTAACCTTTATATCTAATCAGTTAACGAACTAACAAGTTATTGCCAATTACCTCGATTATCGGGACAACCTCATTGCTTTCCATTCCCAATTCATGGATCTTCAAGTGCATGATCTCATGCATCTTCAAAAATAAGTCACAACCATGACCTCATTTTGCAAAAATCGAGCGCAGTTTTTTTTCAAAAAGTGGACCCTAGAACCCCGAACCCAGAAGTGGACCCGCAACTGGAAAATTTCCTGGAGATGGTATAGAGTATTTTTCCAGATGGAAAATATTTGGAAGAATTAGTTCACACTCTGGAGTCCTGGAGTACTTGAAGAATTAATTGAAATGATGGACTGAAAGTGGGGACAAGTGACTTTAATTGAACTCCGTGACTTGTGCGAGTTGAAGTTATATGGGCATGTCAGATGTCACTTTCTTGCCCTCCTTCGTCCATCGTCAACTGTTTGCATCTTCTGATAGGGGATATGGAAGGAAACAGCAACAGAACTCCGCGTGTATGGATAAATACTGCCCTGCTCCTCCATGAAGAAGCGTCGTTGTCTGCACATTTACTGAAATTGATATCCAGCATAACCTCATCCTTCCTCATTTCGACTTGATAAACGAGGATCTTCTTTAGGAAGTCCATAATAAATTGAATGAATTCTGTTTTTGTCTCACCACGACCTCCATTGATGCTCCTCCAGAATATGATTTACGATCTCCAGACCCTTATCCACCACCACCAAATCTTAATTTATGACCATTTCCTCCATAACTTCCCAACACCAATTTATCTATTTTTAAGAAAGTGCCAACTTTTAGATTTCATTTGGTGACCCCCAAGAACAGCTGAAGCGGAGAAAACTGAAGATTAGGGGGTGACACTAGGAACGTGCTGAAAATTATGCTGTATTTACAGGTTCACTTGCTACCGCGTACGACGGGAGAGGCACGTTCACAATGATTAATAAATTATCAGCAGAGATGGAGATGGAACAAACGCCAGTTATCGCTGCTGAATTGATGTTTAAAATTATTATGAGTTTTCCGAGAAGAGCTTAGAAATATTGGCAATTCAGTTGTTCAAGTGAGACATCGACATGGGTGACCTCAATTTGAAATTGGTTTAGTGTCTGGACGTTTACTTCCGCGTTACAGGTGCTTCCAGGAGAAATGGATAGGATTCCAGGGATTTCGGATTCGTGACCAAAATGGATTTGGATCCCCGCTTCATTCCAGCTTCCAGAATGAGGAAAATTGAAAAGATAACGAATTAGTTGATCTTTTTGGGAAATTAGGGGGAAAACTATAGAATAACATAAAACAAAGGAAGAAAAAAGTTTTGAAATTCATATTCCCCCTCTCTTTCCCTCTAAAATGTCCTATGGGCAAGCTTCAGTCGCAAAGCAACATCTGCCACGCCTGATTTACCGCATAGTAGTCGTGCCGTGGATAATTTACACAATTTTCATATGAATGTGAAGACGGAGGCAATACATAACTTGGAATTCTTGTTTGCAAAGTCTCTACGATTCTTATTTAGATTCTTTCTAACTCAAGGTCTGTTAGCACAATGATTATTGAATAATGATGGAATAACCATGGGGTCGGTCGGTTCGAATCCCACAGACCGTTTCCTTTTTTTTTTTTACTTCAAAAACAACATTTTTTTTCATATTTCTCAACTGTAGCATTTTTGGACCAACCTTTTTTTTGTTGGTGACGCCACTTACTCGAATGCTTAAAGTTTCAACATGGGAGCCAACCGGGTGGGTGCGGAAAGTGATCATCGGTCAAGCGCTTGCGCCTGAAGCACTGTGTCTTTGGATAATCAAATTTATGAGTTAATTAATAGAGTTAGAATCTTAATAGGCATAAATGAATTTCTATTTAATAGATCAGGCAGGCAGAAACTTATAGTTCATTTTTATCACAATTGATTTCGTAGATTACTTTTGGATTAAAATAAATCATTATAAAAAATTAATTTCATTACTTAATTATCGTATTTTGTTTAGTTGTTTCAAAGGCAATGACAATAGAGTTGACGAATTGGGTCATCAATGCACATGACCTCCATTTGGAACTGACTTATTCTCTGGACATTGTCCTTGACTTTGTACTCCCCTGGCCTAGGCCGTGTCACTGTTGCTTCCAGCACAAATTCTCCAGGACTTGTCACGAATTCCACTATGAGTTCCTCCTTGGTTCCCAAATTCATTTTGTTCAAAAGGGCCCCGCCCTTTACCCTCTCCAGAGTCAACTGAGAACATTCTAAAGGCATTTCTGCGTTTAGGTGACGGACGGACGCTGCAGCGGCTTCTTGTAGCTTGGGATCCTCCACGGGAAGACGAACTGGGAAATCACAGGCGCAGTAAGAATCTGGGATCCCAGCATCGCTGCAACTTCGCTCAGGGTTAATGGGTCGTAGGAGGGACTGGCCGTAGAGTCGTCGTAAATCTTTTCCGGATCGCGTCGTGGACACAATCTCCTTTGTCGTATTTGCAAAAGTGTCCAGGATGTGGTTGTGGGTTGTGTAAACGTCGTATGGTCCTGCCAAGCGTCTTGAATTGACGCCCAGTGCGGTTTCCCATTCGGGAAAGGCATTGGACACGGTGCGGGGCAGTCGGATCCACAACATTGGCAACTTGTCTTCATAGTATCCTGCCAGCGTCTGTCGACTCCCGCCATAGCGGTACCCGTGGTCAGCTACTAATATAAGAATTGTGTTGTCCAGTGTCCCATTTGACTGGAGTCGTTCCAGCATCTCAGCCAATTCGCCATCCCCAAATTGCAATGTGTTGAGATCGTCGTGGGCCAATTGGTTGAGCCATGCGTTGATAAACACTGGAGTCCCCCTCTCTTTCCCAAATTCTGCAATGTCTTCAATGTAATTCCAAACGGTTTTTTCCACGGTTTTGTCCCCAATGCACTCAACACGGTATGGCTGTAATTGGATTATGCGTAAATTAATCTGTGTAATTTATACAGCCAGCAAAGACGACCTGAGCTGGACCTTACGTAAAATCCCGCATTCATGTGGACAGCAACCATGAACGGACGGAAATAGAAGTCGGTAGGTGGCTCCACAAATCCCGCTTTTAGGAAATTCCAGGAGTTTCTCCTGGGGGAGTCCTGGATTTCTGCAGTGAGGTAATGCGCCTCTGAAAATCGCTTCCAGATGAAAGGACAGTCGTCGAATTTTGTTTGTCGGGAGTAGTAGCAGGCACGTCCAAAGTCACCCTCATCATAACCCGTCATTAACGGCACAACATTTGGCCACGTATTCTCACCAACTGGAATTGGATTCACATCAACCAATTAATTACCCGTTACTATTAATTAACAACACGTAAAAAAGTATGTAACGAATGTAAAAGCGTATACCTTTTGTGTATCCCCACATTTCATGGGCACCAAGCTCCTCCTCTAAAATTTTTATTGTCCTCGGCATACTCCTTCGAAAATTAAGTCGGGAAGTTGCATCGAGTCCCAGCATGATCACATTAGGTGGTGGTCCACGGTCACGGTCAGCACCATTGGTTCCACCGTCGGCTTTTCTCCTCTCTATCCAATGGTCCAACTTTTCTTGAATTTGGTGAGAAACTTGTCGAGGGACAAGGGCGTGGAAGTTTCGGTAAACCACTTTACTCGTCATGACCCGATCGCTGAAATACCAGTCAAGGTTCTTGGGTTCACAGGTCACAAAAATGAATTCTCCAGAGGGTTCTGTTTCCGTCGTCTCCATTGGAATACATTCGCTCGAGTACCTGCAGTGAAAAAAGCAAAACGCTTTAAGAAAAACTGAAATTCTGACGAAAGGGTTATTCCAGGAAATGCTTACACGATTCTGGAATCAACGACTAGACTAAACGTCCCATGTCCATCAATATCCTTTAGTTTCTCATCTCGATTAATGGTCCGGTAGCAGCAGAATACGTTACTAGGCACATGTCCAGATTCCCAAATTGCAGTCTCGTTCAGTACCACTTTCTGAAATGCTAAAATAGTTAAAGCCAAAACTCCTCAGGGATTTACAACAAGTGTGAAAAATGTGCAATGGTACATACGGACTTGTCAACAAAAGTCCAATGGAGCTCATGTTCTCTGCAATTGATTTCTGGCGGGTTTTTACTAATGAATGGAAGCACGGACGGATCCCAGGGACTAATTGCAGGAATTTTGCAAACTGAGGAATTCACTAGAAATCCCATTTCGTTATATTCCTCTTCACTTAAAAAATCTGTAAATAACAAGAATTTGGCAAATTAAAAATTGTATTTTTGCAATTCCAAAATTGATTTATAAACCTTAATCCGGGTTTACAATTTCCCGTTTTCAAAACTTACAATTCGTTGAGGTTGAAATGGCGGGTGCTATTTTGGTAATCTCTTGATTGTTTCTATGTATGACAGCGTAAGTTCCAGCGATTACAAAAAGTACTAGCAGGAATTTATAATTTCGTTTTAGAATTAACCCTATTTTTAACATTGTAATAAGAGGCACTGTGAACGAAGTCAAGGCTCAAATAACTTCCTGGCCGTTACATGTTAATAGCAAATGGGCTGGGCCGAATACCAAGGAGAAACCTTATATAGTAACAAGTCTTGGTCTAAAAATAATCTTAAATGATCCTGGAAAGCCACGAACCCCGAACTTCTCCCGCAATCAGGCAAAGTAAACTGTTTTTACTGTTGGAAATGGAAATCTTATCTACGGCATTACGTAAATATTATCTTGAACCCTCTACATTCCAATTACAGACAATGCACTATTGTTATCCGGAAGAGTGGACAGGACTGGACATGAACGGGTAAATTCCCATTGTTATTAAGGCAAGTCTGCAAAAATTGCAAGAACTGCTGAAAAGGCACAGGAAAAGGGCGAATACGTAAATTAGCCTGATTACAGTTGTATTTGGATTAAGGATTTGCACTTAAGCACTTTTTTCACACTGATTTTCGTATATAACAATGTTGGGATTTGTTCATGGTGTTGTTGCTGAATTTCGCACAATTGTACCATAATACACGCAGTTAAGGCCACTATATGACTGTACTATACCATGATGCTCTGCACGGTAGGATGGAAAGAATGAAACTGGCATTGGCATTTCCCAAATTAATTTACTTTTTGGCTTCATCTCTTCTGCACGCTCGCTCCCGTTTTTTGCGAGTGGGTTTCCTCGCATAAGACCGACCGAATGACCTTGTTTCTGATAAGAACCAAACTTATGCAGGAGACTCTGTACGTAAAGGTCCTTGACATTATCGAACCAACACAAGAGTAGTGGGATATACGGATAAACCTCCACATAAAACTGCATGCAATTAAGGACGGTAATATGGTAAATAATACAGCAACAAGACGCCAATTCTTAAGCTTGTGATCTTCTCACGCAACGTAATTCCCATGCCCGTACTGAAGACAATACGGTGACCAATGAGAACGCCACCAACCTCTTAAACAGAATTCAACTTTTTATAAACGCTCAGTACCTTGCGCTGAATTTGGCAAATAGCTAAGCCCCCAACTTGACCACTAATCCGGTCCCCGGCATTAAGGTGTCGCATTGCTGTTGGTGCAAAAATTTAAGAGACCTCGAAAAAAATTGTCTTACTCATTTTCGCTATTTCATTCGTTGCACCAACAGCCGCTGCTAAAAGAAGCGTCCAATCTGCATACAGCGTGTTCTCCCAATGCACATGATAAATTGACGCCTTGACCTTCGAGATTGGGTTATTGGCTCTCAAATTATAAGCGATTGTAGCGAACTCCCTTCGTGGAACTTAAGAAAGTTTTGAGGAGTGCGTAAGGAAGGCGTTTGAAATATTGCTGCAATTTGGCCTGTTCAAATCTGCTAGCTGTCAATTAGAAATTTGACTCGTCGATATGATCCATCAGCACAGAGTTATCAGAACTCTGGTACAATTTTAGTGATTTTTTGAAATAAAATAAGTATGTTGTGAAATGTATTTTGAATGGTCTTCCGCGGCCGCCTAGATCACGACGGAAATTCTGGTCAATGTGATTTGACTGCAAGTAATACACTCACCTGGAATTGTTCTAAAACAGACTTACTGCAGTTAATATTCGAGACCTAGCATCTTCAGGTCTGTTAGCACAATGACTGTGTACCTTAAATCCATGTTCACATGGGTTAGCCGTGGTGTCGGTTCAACTCCCACAGACCGTTTCATTTTTTTTTTGACACGCACAATTTGATTTTGCACAAATTTAATTTTTTTTTTATAAACGTTCTTTTTATTTTATTGGACCAACGTTTGGGTTTGACAGGTTGTTTGAATTTTATTCGAATTTTTAAAGTTCTTCTCCGTTTCAAAGCGTCCATTTTCACTAAATTTACATGAGGATGAAATAAGAATGAAAAATTTGAAAATGGCGTCATTGAATTGAACTATTCACATTTTCTCAGTAGACGAGTAAGGAAGAACTTGTAATTGGTGATTTGGAGTAAGGACTCAATGCCCACATTTCATTTCATCTCACAAATTGTTACAAAGTTGAAAATTTCTTAATTGTTAAATATTGCAAAATCAAGCAAACGTTTTTGAAATTTTAAATTGAAATGAAGCTTAATACGACGGAAATTGCTTAAATTATTATTATAAGTTCACAGTTAAAAAAAAATCTGGTCCATTGGAAGTCCATTGTTATCACGTTTTTGAGCAAAAATTAATTTCCTTTAGTCCGACGTTTGCGAAAGACATGCAAAATTGTCACTCAATGTGGACAGTATGTCTTCAAATGTAAGACGCTTCGAGGGTTTAAATTCCCAGCAGCTAAGGGTAAGCGTGAGTACAGTGATTGGGGCGTCGACTTCAATGAAATCAAACGGGTCACTTCCCGTCAGGAGGGCATGCTGAATCTGAAATGAAATTCAGTCTCAAAAACTACAAAGCATTTTTGTATCTTTGAGACATAAATCCATGTACGTATGCCCATACCTGTTGCGAACTTAAGTTTTCATAGGGGCAATAACCTCTTGCCCACATTTGAAAGACAAGCGTCCCGTATTGCCAGACGTCCCCTGGCTTATGGGCCATTTGGTCATCCTGGTGATCTGATAAAAGATACTCGGGTGGGAGCCAATTGAAGTTGGGCAGATGAGCAGGGCGAATGTGCCGCTTCAGGTGCTTCACCAGAGCAGCCTGGAAAGTCTGGAAAATGAAAATGAAAAGACGGCTAACTTGAATTGGCCGGTGAGATCCACTGCCTTCATGCTTACCCGTAAAGGAATTGAATCATAGCGGCTTAGCCAGTCATCTGGATCGGCCCTGGAAGTGAACCCGAAATCTCCAACTTTGGTCACTCCGTTGGCATCTATGAAGCAGTTTTTGGAATGGAGATCCCCATGGACCAAATCATGGCCAGAGTGGAGGTAGGCCATTCCAGCTGCAATGTCAGCCATCATGCGCAGAATCATTTCCTTCAACAATTCAAAGAAACCCCGCATAAATTCCTTGACCTTCTGACCATCGCCTGGCTCTTACACCGAGTTAGCTTGAAGTTGGACCTACCTGCTCCAATTTTGTTTCTTCATTAGTCACCACGTCGAAAACGGTTCCATTTTTCATCAACTCCATTACAAGCCATGGTAACTCTTTCCCGTTGTCTATCCCATACAAATTCGTGATCAAAATCGGCGCCATTTGTTAAAGAATTTGTATTTTCTCTTACCAATGATTCCAATAATCCGGACAACGTTTCGATGCCTCAGTTTGGCCATGTTCATGATCTCGCAGAAGGATTCTGCTCGAGTGACCTTTTGGTTTGACACCTTCACCGCCACGGTCTCATCTGGTTCCAATGGGCTGGGCCTTAGGGTGCCTGGCGGACAAGGGGGCAAGCAACGTTTCAACCCTAATTTCAAATCTAAGTGTTAATTTATTGACTTACCTAAATAAACCTTGGAGTAGCTTCCGCTCCCAATTTGATTTTGTAGAACAATATTCCGCTTGTGAATTCTTACTAAAGGTTCATCCATTACTTATAATTTTCTTGTTTGTTTTAAATAATGCTGCAGATGCTTCAGAATTTAGAATTCTTCTGAGCAGTGGCAGGGTTTGAGAACAATGGAAATGAAAAGGGTTTGATTTATTTAAGGAAAGGGCTAAGAAATTTTATTTAAGGAAAGGGCTAACAAATTTTATTTAAGGAAAGGGCTGGTTTCCTATTCCTTTGTGTTAGAAAAGGAAGGTTGTCCAAATTCTACTTGAATGAGATGAACCAATTGATGAGTCATGCTCATGCTGCTTCATTATTTCTCTACTTAATTGTGTCGTTATAATAAAATTTCCTAATTGTCTTTAAAAGTTAAGTCTTGGTTTCCTGACTGCTGGAATCGACTCCCAAATCCAACAGAAGTAAATCCGTTTTACTTATTCGTTGTTTGTACTTTCAATCCACAGTCCCCTAATTTTTCCTGTTTGTTGTTAGTTTTATCAGTTAAATGCCTTGGAAGTTGACCCAATCGATAGCTGGCAAGGATGGCGACGACGTATTGACTTTGGATGGACAATTCCATGTCCGGAGATGGACAAACGAGGAGAAATGTTCGATTAATAATTATTAGCTGCTGCTGCTGGAGTATCTTCCAGTCAATGCCCGATTCCTGACAGACAGGTACTCGATAAGTGATTTCCTCCGCGTGACAAGTCAATCTGTCGAAACTTTTGATAAATACTAACGAGTTCATGACTTTTCCAAGTTTTCCAAATCCAATATCATCGACAAAGGCGGGGTGCATAAACGAAGTGTCAGTTCTGTTATTACATAAAGATTTAAATTACAAACTTGTATAAGCCCATCAATCTGCTCATACGTATACTGGGTATGATTGGAAAACTAAATGTGAACAATTGAGGGTATGGAAGGGAAATAGTAAAATCCTGGCGACATGACATCATTTGGTGGAAAGGCAACAAGCTTTGACTGGTTTTACAAGAAATTGTTCAGATTGATGTCGTCGAGATAATTCATTATGTCCTGGGTGGTCAGGGGACAACCCAAGTACTTATCCTCACATACAGTTGAGTTGACCCCAAGGAGGGAACTGCTTATCCCAATTTGAACAGCTTCTTCAAATACGCTGCTAGACTGACCCAGAGCATTGCCCTTCTTCCGCTCTTCAGATAAACTAAAAACGGAGGGTAGAAAATTATTAATTTGTGATGCATCGGCTGGTATTGTTTGTAAGTTAAGATAAATTATGCCTTTACAATTTGAAAGTATGGAATAGGGCGACAAAAAGAGCTGAGGGCGGGGGATGGGATGTAGACAATGAATTCTTCTCCACTTCACAGAGTGTGCGCGGGATGCAGTCGTAGTGATCCGTAAGCAAAATGATCTAAAATGAAGAAATAGATACGTTGTAATGGCTCAAGATAAGTTTTGTATGCTACTTGAATTGGATTTTTAGAGCAGCGTTATCTTAATCTTACCGACAAAATTCTGTCCGCTAATTCTAGGTGATCCACTCCATCCACGGTTCGTCTTTTCCGCGCAGTTTTAGTGAATCCCATCCCGGTGTAATCCCCATTAAGAATTTTATTGAGGTCAAAGGGCACAAGCCCGTAGAGTTGGAACACAAAAATCTGAAAAATGGATAAAGTTAAGTAACTCCCCACTCTAGCGCGAATCAGTTCAAATAAAACTGATAAACTGAACTGAATCCAATCAGTTCCAATCAGTCTTCTTCAAAAGTCATCTAGGAAATAATATAACGCATCCGTAAAAAAGCAGAAATCATCCGCATGCTTTAGAAGTGTGCAATGTCTAATGAATGTTTAGGTTAGGTTAAGTTAGGTTATAACCTAACGGATAATGCGGATGATTTCTGTCTTTTTGCGGACGCTTTATTTCACACCCAAGTCATCTAGACAGGCAGTTTTACTGTTGAAAATGTCAGTCATTTCTGTATATAGTGTCAATTCAAAAGATTTCATTGTTTTCTTACCTGTAGAAAAACCATCCCAACGAGAAGCACTTCAAAAGGGGTCAGGGGCATAAAATTTTTAAAAGTCGGTGAAATCCCAGCACTCGTGAAAAAACTTTCACCATGTTGCCAAAGAAGTGAAAGTAGCAAGTACGTATGAGTCCCTGGGCCGAGAAAATTTCCTTCGACTCCGAAAACATTTTTACTTAAATGGTTTCCGGATTTTTGAATTTCCGAGAACATTTATACTAATGGATTTTTTGAGAGGTTGGGGCCAAAATTTCCTGTAAAATTGCGATCCAGATTGGTGTATGAATCCTGTAGGTCATTTTCTGCCACTACGACTGTCAATTTCGTGGAATGGCAACTTCTATATTGCACAACCACTGGGCACTGCAGTTGGTGTTGCAAAAGACTTGTAACCAACTTTTCGCACACCTATACTGTATCCCTAAAACTAAACTCCTTCGCCCTCTTTACAGTTAAGCATGAAAATTATGCGAGTCATTAGAAGTGTGTTCGCACATCATTTCCAAAGTCCCGGTAGGTTTTTAGTTTGCATTAATTTTGGGATTAATTTCTTGCAGCATTATGCGGTGGTTGGTTCTAATTTCGGGAGGATGTCATTCCCCATTCTTGGGGAAATTCCGATTGCTTGTTTTTGGGTCATTGCCGGAGTTTACAATGGAAAAATCTCAAAAATCACAAGATTCCCATAGACGGATGAGTGATGACGAAAAATGTTCACAAATGTATCTCATAGTTTTACAAATTCGCAAAATTCTTCACACTTTTTATCAACTTTCTAAGTTTATTCCAAAAAGTTTGCTTTTCCATCTTGTGTTGATCGTTCCTTGGGCAGTCTGGAAATCCCACTTGGTCTTTGACTATTTAGTATTTTTGTCTCTGACTCATTCCCCTTTCTGAACTTACCCAAAATCTCAATAACCATTTACGAAAAGAAGCTCAAGATGAAGATGAAAGTAGAATAGAGTGATAAGATTCTCAGAAGAAGGAAGAAGGATGATGGATGATGGAAAATGCTCTCTAACGGACCTGATAAATTCACAACTTAAAAATTCTTCACTGTCTCTTCACTTCCGTTGTTCTTTTCCAAAAGGGACATCCAGAATTGATAAGTCCAAGAATCAATGCCATTTATTTCACAACAAGCTCATCATCGGGTAGCAACAACCCCAAAAAAGTGCATTAGCAAAACCTCCAACGCATTTTGAAAATCCAACATGTCGCCTTTCGCGTATATTCTATTGGCACTCTTGGCGCAAGCTCAGGTCGAAGGGCTCCTTACGCCTCGCTCAAACTTTGCCATACCAACACCGCCACGGAAACGGATAGAAGGCCTTATAACACCACCACAGCTCCCCGCCCAAGTTTTTGGGGAAGAATCCTCAAAACCCTCCTGGGATGACTGGAATCCGTCGTCTTCGATTCCACGATTGGACAATCGACTTGGTGGTGGTAGAATGGAGGACGTTCTACCAGGTTCAAGGGGACGATGTGACCGACGCATCAGGGTGCTCAATGGTGCGACGCGAGTCCGGGACAGAGGCACCTTGGCCCGATTTCAGTGCTCCTATGGATATCAGTAAGAAATTTGCATCATTCGTTCATATGTAAATGGAGATTTGACCTTTGGGTGTTGATCATTTGTTAGTATGTTGGGTGCATCCGTTGCGGTTTGTGTCAAAGGGAAATGGTCGGATCCACCTCCCCTCTGCGTCCGTAAGTACACTTGAATTAAAATTGATCCCAGATTTGAGGTTTGACTCCTCAAATTAAATTCGCTCCAGGGGATGGGTGTGGGAAACTCCCAATTCCAATCCATGGGATGTTGCGGCTCCTCTATGGCGGTGGCGTTGGGATTTTTAGCTGCAATTACGGTTACAAACTGGAAGGGGAACGAATGTTAACGTGTGATGGGCAGCGATGGAATGGCACCGCCCCACTTTGCACTGGTAAGTGGTAACACAAATTTCGCTCAAGGTCATCGCTGAGTCTCTTTTCAATTGTGTGGGTCACGTCCTTTCAGAAATTCCTCCAATTGTCGTGACCCCGTTCCTTACTCCTTTCCCCCCGATTCCAGTGAATGTGGACATCACAACCACACAGACTGCACCTACGACTGTCACGCCTACGACCACGTCGGTGACAAACACGGAGGTCACAACCGTCGAGACCGCTTTGCCAGAGGAAAATGTGTCAAGCGAACCAACAGTCAGCATCAGCGGCATTTCAACCACTGCTGAACCAATCACCTTGGACTTGGAAGGCTCAACGGCCATACCAACAATGCCAATCACAAGTACAGAGCCCACAAGTGAAACCACACTTGAGGGAAACGTGGAAAGTAATACAGTCAACCACATTCCTACCACAACTCAACCCATCACAACTACCGGCTTGGACGATCACGAGGAAGAAATAGGGAGTCCTAACACTGGAATGAGTGAACCAGGCTTAGTTCTGACGACACCAAGGAGCATTCCAGACATTCCGACGTCGATTCAGCTGGATGAGCACGAGACGTCTGCTAATACTCCAGCGTCAGCGTCAGACGAGGACGAGGTGGTACATGGCGCAACAACGGAAGGCAGTAAAAGCGTCATGGAGTTCAAGGCGGCAGGGGGCATTGACTCGACAACAACGGAGAAGCCTCTCGTCATCGTCACCCCGGAGCCACAACCTCCGACGTCATCTTTCACGGTTGCCTTTCAAGAGGAAGCGGAAATGCCGACGTCCACGCGAAGTCCTGTTGAGAGTGTCTCATTGCTAAATGCGAGTGATTCAATAACGGAAGAAATGACAAGATTAGAAGAGACCACAACTCCAAGCGCTGCTGAACCCACTCTCTTACCCGTGACAGAGGATTCTCACGCCGTTTTCCCAACAAAGTCAATCGTCTCCGCAGAGGTGTTCGAATTAACAACATCCTCGGTCACAAAATCGGAAGGAGAGTCTGACATAGCGACTATTCCACCCCAACCGGAAGTGGAGTCATCCACAGTCATTTACGACATCACAACCCCCGCAATTCCAACGGTGATAACCACCACGAAAAGTCATCCAGACATAGCAAGCACTCAATTCCAGCAAGAATTCCCAAGGACTCACGATAAGATTCGAGAATACGTGGCCATAAGCCCCTCAAAACTCGATGTGGATGCGACTTCCCACTTGGCCATTGGTCACCTCCTGGTCATTGCCGGAAGCGCTCTGGTGACAATTGGGTTCATCAGCATTGTTGCTGGGCTCATCATGTACTGTTGGAGAAAGAACAAGGGGATTGCAAGGCCCCGGAGAAATGACGTGGACGGAAGGACGCTGTCATTCCATGAAGGGGTGGATGAATTGATTTGGTTTGACCCCCGGGACAATACTCGCTTTTAAAATTCTGGAAAATTCAGACCAATAAAGAGATTTAATAACATTTTATATGGGTAGAAATAAGGAGATGGACAGTGAAAATCTTAATTCTGAGAAACAGTACACTAAGTAACTCCGGGAGTCAAGAACATTAAAAAATTGGGTGTTTAGGATTAGCGTCTTCCTCCCCGGCCACCGCGACCACGCCCACGACCACCGCGTCCCCGGCCGCCACGGCCGCGACCACCACCTCTTCCACCCCCACGCCCACCACGACTCTTGAAATTCTGTCGATCTTTCTGCATCTTGAGACTGTACTCCCTTTCCTCTGCCTCGTCCGAAAATAGTGCCACCTTGAGAGAAGCCCCGTCATTGAGGGTAAGGGTTCCTTCTTTCAATGTGTCCAAAGCCAAGGCCTCGGTAGCAGCACCTTCGTTCGACAAGCGTAAAACTCCAACCTTATCACCTCGTTGGAAATCCACGAAACCCACCTGTGAAAAGCCAAAGTATGAAAAAGTTGCTAAAAATGTTTCTAAATACGTCGACGAAGGACGACCGTACATCAAACTTTTCCTTGTCACCCGTAGCCTTATACCAATGGTCCTTGATGGTCTCACGCGTGATCCCGTCAGGAATGTCAGAAAGTTTTACCAAGACGCCTTTCTTTGTCTCCTCCTTCTCCTCCTCCTCCTCCTCTGATTCGTCATCGTCACCTTTGGATTTCTTTGCAGCACTTCCGTCATTGCCATCGCTTCCACCACGTTTCTTTAAGTTCCGGGCCTCAGCTCTCTCTTGATATTCTTTTTTCTTCTTGGCTATGTATTCGGGTTGCATCAATTTCATGAGCTAGGAACGAAAAAATGAGATTGAACGGACCGATTGGGTAACGTGAAAAGGGTCAATTTCAAATGATTTAGCTTACGGGATGCCCTGCGAAGGTGGTGATATCAGCGAGAGCCGCCTTTGCCTGATCCTCAGTTTTGAAAACTACGAAGATGGATCCCTTGAACTTCTTGACCCAAATGATCTTTGAGGTAAAAGAAGATGTGATGGGTTTAGGTGCCTCCACGGTAGGCTTTGGCACCTCCACCTCCACGGCCACATCCTTCGCGTCAACTTCACCTTCTTTCTTGACGGCAACCTCTGCCTCCGTTGCCTGTGCAACTGAGCTAGGAAGAAGCAACTTTTCCTTGTAGTATCGCATGATGACTCGCTCCATTCCCTCGTATTTACTAAAATGTTCTGAAAGAAAAAGGAAGACGATGATTTCGGGAAGAAAAAACTGCAATTACTCAAAGTAAGGCTTGGGACAATGTTTCACTTACCGATAAGCTGTTCCAGTTTCGTGTCTGTCTTGTTAAAGCCTTTTAAGTAAACTGTTTTGGTCTCTGCATTCCCCTCTGGCAGAGGCATTTCTGGATTCCGTCGAATCTTCGTACTGTCCTCGTTCACTTCCACCAGCACGGAACTCTGAAGTGCCGACACAATGGTCTTGAGTCGCTCTGCCTCTGGGACACTGTGAATCAACCAGTCAACCCACTTAATCAATCGGATCACCTTCCCCACCTTACCTTCACAATTATGAGTCAAACTTACGTGTCAATCATATTGATCAGTTTGTTGAACTTTAGCAACAATTCTGCGGGAAACCATCCATCGTTATTTGCTGATTCCAATTTGATAAACTTATCATGCGGTAGATTCGCATCTCCAAAGTAAAACTAAAATATAAATCACACCAACATTATTAATTTATGTTTCTTTTCTTCACATCATCATACAATACACACATCATAACGATAAGTTTTTCATGTGCTACTTGTTTACCTCCACTTGTTTCAATATCTTTTCGTCTACTGCAGGAATGCTGGTGCTGTTACCATTTTCGATTTCAGTTTTTACTTCGCCTTCAGTGACCTCAACCTTCCCTTCGACCTCTGTCATTTTACTTGATTAGTCAGTATTTAAAAGAAACTAACAAGAAAAAACACGTTGTTCACTGATCCCCGCCGGGTATTCGACTGATTACCATACCACAAAGAAAAAAGCACGCCAAAAAACCACGTTGTTGAAAAAGAAGGGTTAGGGTAAGGCAGACGGTTCCGCGTGTACCCGCCCAGTGTACCACCTGAATTTTCTAAATCAAGAATAACATATCGCTTTCAACTCCTGATAGCGACGCGACGTATAGTTCCGATTTTGTATTGTACCCGCCGTGTTGCACTCACCCATACATACTCCCATGATAACGATCCATTTCTGAAATTGGAGCCTTTCCACCTAATCAAAATTGAACAAGAAAATGGCGACAATTTTTAAAATGCATCGTTAGCAGGGGAGTTCACGGTACGCGCAACATGGTCCGAATGCGCATTTTTCAAATGGAGTAGAGTCGGTTCATTTTCAAATTGTAGCCGGCGGGTTGGCGCGAAAGAGGCAATAACTCCGCCTCTGAAGGGGAGAGGCGGAGTTATTGCCTCCTTAGTGCCCTACCTCTGGAAAATGAAGTTATACGAATTATAGCACGCGAGTTCTCATTTTCGTGGGTTTTACTCGTCAGTCTCAAGCCAAGCTAAATGAGAGTTAGCATACTAATCCAAACCTAATCTATTTGGAAAATTATAACTATATCACGCCCGTTAGTAGTATACACGGGTACAGGAAGAGTATAACCCGAAAAAGCATGTAAATCACGTGAGAGCATAGCAGGGTATAGACGCTTGGATGTGCAATCGACGCCTCTTCCGTGGAAAGGGACGGGGATTTCTAGTTTTTTTGCTTCCAAATCAAATTCTGTGCAAAATCTAAAAAAGCGTTATAGTTCATAAGATTGCAAATATTGTTCTACCACTTCTGTATTATAACGATTCTTTAGATTTTACACTGAATTTGATTAGGAAGCGAAAGAAGCGATGAAAACGAGGAATCCCATAGTCTCTTCTCACAGAAGAGGCGTCGATTGCACATCCACTTGCTATGCGTCACGTGACTTACATGGTTTTATGCTTTATATTCTTCCTGTCCTCGTGTATAGTTCAGGCAGTTTCTATGGTCCGTTTAGTCTTTTTAGTTGAACAGGGTATGGGGCTTAAAAAGGAGTAACTCAGCCCCTTCCTCTTCCTTATCAGCGGAGGCAGGCTTGGTTATCTACACAGTTTCTACCGGTTTTTGTCTTGTTAATTGACTAAAAAAAAAACTCAAAAGCCGAAGTCGAAAAGGCAGAGAAATTGTTGAATTTATTTTCCAATTAGTTATGAACTTAGGTGAATATTAATTTAAATCCTCTCGTCTTTATTATTCTTACCAAGAAGTAGCATAAAATCGGGGAGAATAAGAAAATCACACTGGTCACTGTAACTAATTGGCTCATCTTTTCAATGAAACCTACATTTCATGATATTCCTTGACCTCAACTTCATTGGACGTGCTCAAAATTATACTCAAAAATATCTTCTTGGCGTAAACTGGACACACTTAAGAAGGATGTACATTCCGATATCTTCAATGGATCATGTGGCATGCTGATTGCATAAAATGTCCTTGATCCTACAAAGTAATTAATTGCTACACTGAAAGCTAAGTTCTCTGTCACTCCTTAACCGCTGAAAGAGACTCTTACTGCGTTTTTGTCAAATCCTACAGCTAACAATGGAATCGATATGTCAGAAATGCAAAGGCCCAATCGGACCATTACAACCTCCTGGCAAGAGACAACCGCTAATTTGCTCCATCTGCCTAGGCAGATTCCACAGAACATGTATTGGGAAGTTTCCACCAGCCGAATGGACAGCGATTTATCGCAGTTGGACATGCAATCAGTGCAATCCTACTGCCACCGGAGATACTGATCAACTTTCATTGCCGTTGCCCTCCACTTCTATCTTCGCAGACAATCAGACTCCAACTACTTCACCCTTGACCCCTCACCCTTCATTCTCCAGATACAAAAATGGCACAATTTTCGCCTCATGCAACATCAATGGAGTTTCCCAACCCTTATGTGAAGTGAAAGACTTTCTGCTCTCCAATCCATCCATTGCTATCTTTGGAATTTGTGAAAGTAAACTTTCTGAATGCTCCTTCCTCAACCTCGAGACTGAAACTTTCTCTCTCATCAGAAAATACCGTGAAAGGACCGGCGGAGGCTCCTTAATGTACATCTCTGACAGATACAATTTTTCTCCAAACCCCAGATGGTACCCTCACTTCTGATCGAGACGAAATATCAAATCTGCTGTTCAAATCTTTCGTCCCGAATCTCGATCTGACTTCTCCCCTACACATATCGGATGACGTCAAAATTCTTCTCTCTGCCCCATCTGAGCCAATTCTTGTCAGCCAAAGAGAAATCTCGACTGCAATTAATTCAATCAAGAAAAGCTCAGACTGTCCACCTGGGCAGATTCCAATGAAAATTTTTCACTGGTGCTATCTCGCGTTCCTCCTCCCCCTTTCACTTATTTTCTCCCATATACTGTCAAGTGCTGACATTCTTCCATGCCTCAAATCAGCCGTAGTTGTCCCACTTTACAAAGGAAAATGGAATCGTACCTCGCCTGACAATTACCGCCCCATCTCCCTCCTTCCCCCATTGCTAAAATTCTTGAAATGGTAATATTATACAAAATACGACATTTCATCGACCCATTTCTGTGCAGGCAGCAACATGGATTCCGACTGAACCACTCTACTCTCACTGCCCAAACACTATTTGCCCAAGACGTTTGGAATAACCTAGACCCCCCAATGGTCTAGTCGGCGCGTTGTTCGTGGACATGCGCAAAGCGTTCAACTCCGTCCTCAGCGATATCCTGATTCACAAACTCATTCTCAACTTTAAACTCCCACTTTCCCTGGTAAAAGTTCTCTACAACTTTCTCCTACATCGCACTTTCAGAGTAAAAATTGGCACATGGTCATCCTCCTCATTTCCAGAAGCCAACTCAGTTCCTCAAGGATCCGCTCTTGGTCCACTATTATTCGCCGCCATGATTGACGACCTTGCAAAGGAAATAGATGTCGACTTTCTCCTCTATGCCGACGACCTGGTTTTCTACACCCATGGAACTGAAGCAGATGATATCACAATTAAACTTAATTTGACACTCTCTAAGGTTCATGATTGGTGCGCAAGAAACGGTATGCAAATTAATTTTGACAAAACCGAATTTCTATTTTTTGACAAACCAAACACAAAAGTTCCTGACTGCCAACCCGTGATCGCCTCTGATCATGAACTTAGGAGAGTTTTTAATTTTAAATACATAGACATCTATTTCGATTTTAATTTTAATTTTAAACTGCATTTTAGGTTAGTCCGAAAAAGGCTTAACTCAATTTTAGGAAGACTTCGTAGTGTAAGCAAATTTCTTACCCCGCAAGCATTCTCGATCCTTTTCAAAGCTTTTGTCATTCCCGTTTACGATTTCGGTCTTGGTGTTTGGGGAATACACTCACATCTGGAATTTTCACAAATGCAAGACGCTATCAACCGCGTTCTACTTCATGCATCGCAACCCTCCCTCAACAGGAAATTACGACGTTCCTTCCTGCGCGGAAACACTGAAAGCAGAAAACAACTGTATTCCAACTTTCGCTCTCACTTGAACACTACCCACCTGCTCGAACAACTGAACATCATCATGGTGCAAGAGAGACTCCAATGGACACAAGCGAAAGAAGTGTTCAAGTCCCTCAAATACCCTGACCGGGACGTCCTAAAATTCTACGAACTTTCTTCGAACACTCGTTCCTCAAGGTCTTTAAAAGCTTTAAAAGTACCTACAGGCAGAACTCAATTCATTGGGCGCTCTGTGAAATTCAGATCCATCAAGCTCTGGAACTCTCTCCCCAAACACTGGACTTATGACTCCCTTTCTCTTCCACAATTTAAAAAACTTGTTTTCTCTTTCCTCTCCGAGAAAAGGAAAGATTCTTTTGTTAAATACTAACTTTTCCACACCCTTTAATTTAGACTAGGTGCTTACCCTAGGTAGATCGCAGCTTAAGTGCCGCGACAGGGAACGGTACATTAAATAAAGAGACTTGAATTGAATTGAATTGAATTGAACTTAGTAAATTCAGGCGGGTACAAAATGGGGTACTTAGGCGGGTACAGGCGGAACCATCTGCCTTACTTTGACGAAAAAGGAAGACGAACAAAAAAATAATCCAAGTTTAAAATTTTCGCGCCTAAAACGCTGGTTTTAGTCAAAAGCGTCTTCGTTTGCTTGTGAGCATAAAAATTCTTGCCAAAATTGTGAACGTTAATTACTCAATAGATGAATTATGAATGCATAACCGTTTAATAGGAGAACGGGCAATAATAGGCCGAAGAATGAGGAACACAACTAGCGCATAAATAATTTATTTTTGTATAACGGTTGAATTTTAATAAAAACGTTTCAATTAAACCATAAAACTTAATGAATTAAATTAAAATTGAGTCAGCGTATTAAAATTAACGCTGACGCGAATTTCATGGGGATCAATGACAACGTGTGAGTTCCTTGCGATGAAAGACATCAACTGTGGTTTCCTTACATGGACGTAAATCGAAGTCGGTGCAGCCAATGGTGAATCTATCAACGGCCTTGAAGTAATCTAACCCACGCCCAATTTTTACAACCCACCCGTTGTCAATCCTGAAAAAAATAATCCGTTCAGTTACAAATTTATGACACTCAAACAATGTTAACAACCGGTGGTGGTAGTGGGTTAAGTTATGATTGACATCTTATGGATTTACCTAATTTCTCGATCATGAATCGACTCTGAATACTCAACCAGGAGTTCTACATTTCTTTTCGCATCAAAATCTCGACAAGACTTTTTGATAGTGTTGAGTCGCTGAGATTGTTGATTAAATTGGTTAGAATCTGGACCAGTCTTGAGAGTAACTGTCTTCAGGTTAGGACAAAGTTTGAGGGCGAGCTCTAGGAACCTTACAAAGTTGTCACACTGTAAAACAAAAGGTTAAAAAGTTGAAGTTATAGCCAACCGTATTCTTCGAATCGATGTAAAACTGGTTGGTTAATACCTGGTGTAGAGATCTGATATAGGAATCATCCACTTCAATATTTCTCACGCTCGAATCCAGAAATCGTGAGAAAACAGAGTGATATGAGTGATTTATTGAATTCTCTTCAATTTTAATTTGTTCCTTGTATTTCCCATCGTTCTTCAATTCTTCTATGTGAACTTTTAATTTCTCACCTCTGTCCATGTACTCTAAAATGACAAGTGGCGAATTAGATTAGCTAACAATTCATTTTGGTAATTTGTAATTAAAATCAAGAATCAATTTGGGACAAAAATGAACAAACCTTCCACTTTTGCTCGTAATCTTCCCTTTCTCTCATCATCATTGTTGAGTGTTTTGATGTTTTCTATGAGAATATGTAGACCTTCCTGGTAGCAAACCAAAGCCTCCGTGTATCGCCCGGACTTGTCAAGGGTCACGGCTCGTGTCAAAATGGAAGTGGCAACTGATAAGCTCTCCATAATTTAATTATGAAAGTAAACAAAGAAATTTGGACTAATTTTGACGTTTGTATTGAATTCTGAATATTTTGAAGCGCGAAGTTTAAATTTCGGTTTTTGTCCAATTCGGTTGGTTGGTGTCCGGTGGTGGCAAAGGTCGGCGTTTTGGTCTGCGCTCCCGCTCCTACCCGCTCCCGCTCCCAAGTGAAATCTCCGCTCCCGCTCCCGCTCTTGCCGCTCCCGCTCCTAGCCTTCCACTCCCGCTCCCGCTCTTGGCCCGCTCCCGCT
>JAQIWD010000028.1:0-52848 GCA_034694825.1 Anurida granaria
AACCTAACCCTTGCTATACCTAAAATTCATGTGGGAATTTGTGAGAGATACCTCGATTATAATTGAGCTTAAAATACGCCCATCTATTGAATTTTTCAGTTGTTTTTGCACGAAATAACAAAGATCGGTACACTATGTTCTGCCGAGCCTCCTTTCCCCTAGTAAACTCCCTCCATGCCAAATACACGTAAGCTAATTGGCGGTCAGCCGCGATACTTTAGTGGCTGTCAAAGAATATTCTAAAGTGCTCACAATTTAATGGAGATTCAGAAAATTTTGCTCCTTTTTTGAACTTTTTACAAAATTTGCAAATTGGAATCCATGGTCCTCCTTAAATTCCAGCAAAAACTAGTCCTGCATTCGAATTTGCAAATTTTTTTAAAAAAAGAAAAGAAAAAAAGTAGCAAAATTTTCTAAATCTCCATCAGATTGTCAGCACTTTGGTGTATTTTTTGTGCCACTAAAGTACCGCCGCTGACCGCCAGTTACCTTACGTGTATTTCGCATGGAGTGGGTTTAGTCAAGCTCCATGGAAACAAAAATTCAGTTTTTCGGGAGAAAATTAGCCAGTAAGTCTTGTTGACAAAAATTCAAAATTTTTAAGAAGCTGGCGGAAATCCTTATGAGAATCCTGGTGGAAATGAATTTTTTGGAAAAATTTCTGTCAACAAGACTTACTGGCTAACCTTTTCCCGAAAAACAGAATTTTTGTTTCCATGGTCCTTGGGTTTAGTAGAGGAAAGGAGGCTAGCAGGACATAGTGCGGTAGGCGCTTTTTTGTAAGAAAAAGATGCGGAGCGCTCCTGCCTTTCACTTTTTTCACTTTCACTTCCTGTCGACAGAAATTTTAAATTTGAAACAATAGATGGCAGTGGGGTTCTCCCTCTCTTTTTCCAACCAAACAAAAAGAGGCAGAATGAGACAGGTTGAGACAGGAAACCGCCTGTCTGCCTCCCTCCCCAGGATTTCTGTCTCTTTCTGTCTGCCTTGCCCTTTGCACCCGCATGGAGCAGCGGGAGTAAAAATCTCTGTTTAGTTTGTTGTCAGGAATTGACCGGAGTGGTTGTGTGTCTGTGGGTCTCTCAAGTGGACAACAAACGATTTACAGTAACCTCAGACAAGTGCTCTCTGGACCCACCAGCGCTGGTCAAGGTCAATGTGAACGCAAGGTCAAGTCAAGAATTTCAGGTAATACCGGTCGCCGAATCCCATTATTTGTCTACAAACATACTCTTGTTCGTTCGTGTGTTGTGATTGTGTGACGGACACGTTTTAGGAATTTCCAATTTACTTACGATATCTACAATTTTGGAATTCCAAGTGCAAGGAACCGCGGCGCGATGACAAGCGGTACGCCTGTAGTAGTACGCCTGTGACCAAGAACACGCTAGACCCTAATGTCATTTTTCATATTGAAAGTCCCGTTAGTCCAGGAATCCTCCAGTGGATGTTTCCTTATAGTTTAATCTCCTCAAGGCGCAAGGAAAACAATGGAAGGGAAGGACATGGAAGATAATCTGAATCCAATTCGACCACGACGTGTTTATAAACATTGGTAGAGATCCTCCCACTGTTCTTACGATGATGCTAGAAAGGAAGGAAGCCCTTGCTGTTTTAGTGGATTTTCCCTTGTCTCTGTGTCTTTTCTGTGCAAAGTAAACAAACAATAGGAGCAAAGTCATTGCCTTATCTTAATCCACTTCCGTCGAGAGTAAGGAGGCTGCTTTGCTCCAAATATAAGTTAAGACGTTGCTCGCTGGTCTGCGCATCGTGCCTCGCATAATTGGTGATTATGTGACGGGATTAAATTATAATCCTCCTTCGCAACCGGAGAAAACTTTTCGGAGGAAAATTGTGATCTAAGAAGGATCTTTTAATTTTGTTTACAGGAAACCGGGGGGATGAGAATGGACGAGGAGACCCACTGGGGTAATGAGATGGCGGAAGTAAGTCCACTGAGCAAGTACAATTGGCATCATCAGTAAACTCTTACGGATACCTTCCTCTCATCATCTCCTTACGTAATACGATTCAGCAGCCTAAATCTTCACCATGTGTGAGTTTATCGCGAAATTGTTGTGGATTTTAGCACCTCATCATCCCGGATTTATAAATTTGCAAATGCGTGTGTTGTGTACTGACAGGTGGTTAACTTCAAAGGAGTGAAGGTCTCAAGGATTTTTCATCCCACCCTTCCGTCGTCTCTGAATCGGTCAAAATGAGAATTAGGCAATCAAGTAGCAGCAGTGGACTCTGCAGTCAAACTCGTCAGACCTCCAGTCAACTTCAGGCTCTTCTGAGAACCAATAGGAACCGTCACTCCGTTATCGTCAAGGTGCCCCGCATTGTCTACCCCTGCAAAGTGGAAGGATGGCTTTTTCTGCACGGTAAGTACAAAACCTTTTGTAATTATAACCAACACGTATTTAAGTTCATACTCATCAAACCGGGATCAAACTAGAGCACTTATTTTAATTAAGAATTAACTGAGTCCGGGATTAAAATATTAATTCCGGCGGTGTTAGAGCAGGAGCGAGTGTGAGGGCATATAAACTTCCACGGTATCCTAATCGTGCTGGTGCTATCACCACCACAAGTTTTGCATTTTAATTGTCAAATTAAATGTATTACTCCGTTGGGCCTTGGTGGTGGTGATGGTTTTGTCGACGGAGGGAGGGAAGGGAAGGGAAGATGAAGATGTGTTCCTGTTTTCACTTTCATGGAAAGCACTGCGGTACACGATGAGCGCTGCCCCGGTCGAAAGTGAAATACGAAAGTAGAGAGCAGTTGAGTAATGTCCTGCTCCCTGCTAAATCCTCCCTCTCCTGTGTGGGAATTACGCCAGTGAAGCGACGAGGGAGGTTGGAACGCAGCGCCTTTTAATCCATTAACGTGTTTCATTCTTCCCATCTTACCGTAAAATATGTGGACATAAAGCCCTGGAATTTTTATTTTTAACCAACAACCAACATCAACTTCTCGCCTCAAAAGTTATTTTATGTCTTTCTGGAGGAGCGTCTTCCGTACTGGAAACATTTCCAGTATAAATCCTCCCTGTGGCAACTCGTACCTGTTTCCCAGCAGCAACATCTTCTCAGAATCAGCCAAGTGGGGAAGGGGATGCGTTCGGAATACTAAAAAATTCATTCCCCTGGGAGAAGTTTACCAATAAATCGTTTACTAATTTTTATAAATTGGCAGTCGTTTCGTTATTCTGCAACGAATCTTTGAGGCGCATTCAGGTTTCTGCCCAGATCAAGTCTTTTCGATCTCTGAGAATTCAGCAGATGGATTTTATGATGGATGGGCTAAGATGGCAGGAACCGTAGGATTTAGGCTTGGTTCTTCGGTCATGACATGACCCTTCCTTGGTACACGATCCGAACTCATGTTGGACGGTTTTCTTTTTGCTTTGGGAATTCACGTCCCTCGTGGCGGTGGCTGCTTCCTTAGCCCCTTCCCCATCATCCAAAATGGGATACTTACCTAATTTTTTTGGTGAATTACGATTTGCACTAAACTTCCAGAATCACCACAAACAGGCAGGAGGGGCTGGGGAAGCTCCAAACTGTCCATTTATGATGATCCGGTCTTACGTGCACGTAAAGTTGACGGTTATGGCATGTTCCTCTACGCGCCTTCTTTCCTCGTGACGACTAGTAAGGTAAACGTGAAGAAGTAAAAACGATTACACTTCGCCGTTGCTCATTGCTGAAGGTACCTGTCATAAGTCCAAGACCAGTCTCTGGTCCCTGTAAGATGCACAGTTGGTTGATATGTTTGCTACTCGAGGGAAGGGACTTGGTTGAAGGGTTTTGGGTTTAGGCCCTGAATTTTAAGCAGACAAGAAGATATAAAAAGGTGTGCAATGGAAAAAGTTGGACGGGCAGGGATATCAAGATGTGTTTGATTGTAAGCTCCTGCCTAGTTTGTGCAGGAAATGCTCGGGATTCGGAGAAGACAGACGCTCAGCGTAGGATTTCCAGCTCCAGCTTCTGGATCCTGGAATAATGCCATTGAATTTTCTATTCTTTCTTCTACTATTTATAAGATTGAGGCAGAAAGTTAAGGAAAACCAGGTGTGGAGATTCCCTTGGCCACCATCCACCATCCCTGAATTGGGGAGTAGGCTCAGGCTCATCTTCCTTTAGCTTCACCTTCCTCCCTGCATTTCATTCTTCCGCAGCCTCTTTTTCCGTGACATTGAATTCGGAGGGTATTAAGGCTACCCATACCCGTCGTCGTCATTTATTGTTTGTGGAGAACGTGCTAAGGGTCTAAGAAACCTCTTTTATTGTTAAGATTTCGGAGGTTGGGAAACCCGAATCTGGACCTTCCACTACGGTACAGGGTGATTTTAGAAGGAACAAGAGCAGGAGGTAGCGCAGCTTCTTTCTTTTACCTTTTGAACCAAATGAAGAACGAAATTCCGATTTTGGTAACAAGGGATTTGATTGGATTCCGAAACGAAGGATTCAATTTGATTTCCACACACCTGCGAGAATCATATCGAGGAACTTTCCCTGAATTTGATTGGATTACGGCGGAAATAATAACGCTTCATCTTTTTCTCTTCGAGCTGGAGCATCGCAGAACTGAATTCTAAGTTGGAAACGTGTAAAATTTTATTCTTCTTTTTTACTCTGGTTTTATACGTCGCGTTTTTGACTGGAACGTACAGCCTCCATGGGGTACGACCACAATGCTTTCTTGGAATAATAGTATGCTGTGCTGGCATTTAGATTGGGGATTTCGGATTCGATCCAAAAGGCCACACCTGCGACGACATGCAGGGCAAGTCGTGTGAATTGGACATCACAAACTCATCTTCAGACCTCATCCCAAGTCCATGGCCATGGCGGGTGGGTGAAGTGTTTGGAAATCATGGGATTTGAAGGGTGGCGGTGGGGCCGGTGGTGCGGACAGCAGGTTCATCACCCTCCCCAACTAATAAAAGAAAAGTTATTAATGCGGCATGTAGGAATTTATACGGAGGTCGACCTGGGGTACTTGGTCCGGAAATACTGGTGGGAGATCTTCGGTTTTGGAAAGCATATGCTGTTTCTTTCGCCTTGGACTGACAGGAGCGCGTGTCTGATCGTTTTCCTAAAGCAAATGGGAGTGGAAGGAGTAGTTAGCATTTAGCGGTTGAACGAGTTCCTCAACTTACTTTTACCTTCTTCTGCTAACGAGGTCTTTGGCTTGGTTATGGGGGTGTGCCGGGTGCGTGGGTTATTTATACTGGGGGATGTATGAGGAAGTCACAGTGCTTAGGCTTGAAATAGAAATAATTTATTCTCATGCAGCGTTTTGTACAGAACTTAATTAGAAGAGCGAGCGTCTTTTATAAATGGCGCTGGAACTTTGTGACTGACTGTCGCTGGTGCCATATCTGTCAACTGCTTAAGCTTCTCTTCCTCTTCCTTGGAGGGATGGTGCTCAGTGGACTGTGATTGATCAACTTAGCAGGCTTATGGAGGCACCGAACTTAATTTTCATTGGGGTGGAAAACGCACTTGGGTCTCATTTGAAGTACGAATTTAAAGAATTAAATTCTGTCACTTTAGAATATTCTTGCTCTCCACTCCCTTGCTGGGCGTCGGATGTCTTTTCTCTTCTAGTTCTAGAATTATTGGATCAATTGAAAGTTTTTGAGATGAGAATTTAAATCTTTAATCATTTTAAGCAATGCGGAATGAAGGAAATGAAAGGACGAGGGGTTTCGGCTCTGCCATTTCGGAAATTAAAAGAGAAGCTCAATTTTTACTGTTGGCCCAAGATAAAAGTGTCTTTGTTCTTTCTGCTTTTTTGGGGAGAAAGTTCCTTCGTGAGACTTTCTCCGCTAGTGCCCCTGCCGTTCCTGCTTTTCTAGAAATCCTTTCCCAATCAAGGCTCAGGTTCTGAATGGAAATGAGTGATCATTGTGTGTGTGTGAGGGAATGAGCCGACAGAATCGGAAGTTGGATGTAGGTAATTAACATGGTGGCAAATTCCTTAGCCACTCCATCTTCCTCCCGTTGCTATCTTCCATCTTCTCCATTGTCAGTCCTGACGAGTCTCTTCACAATTTGAATGCTGATTCTGATTTCTGTTTCGCCTCTTTCGTCAGGGAGTCATTGCCTCTTGGTTATTCCTTGGCAAAGATTCCGCGAATGAGTGTTGTAAATCAATCTGTCAAATCCTTGCATGGGAGGAAGTACGTCCGCGCAAATTGTAAATAGTGTGAAAGAAGTTACAAATGGGCTCCATCCGGTTTTTGGAGTGACATGAATTACACTCACAAGTTCAACGGTTCATTGTTTCCTGCCTGCCGCATCATTTCCCGGGCATTGTTGTGGATCTGGTATGCTTTTGAATTAAGAAAACATGGGAAGCGATGCCGTGAAAACGCACGCTGCGTCCATATTTGGTGAACTTTGGAACCACGCAATCGCAGTAGGGGTATTTCAGCGATGATTTGATGGCAGGTGGATGGGGAAGGTCTAATTTAATCTCTACAAAGTAAAAGCAAGAAGTTACGCTGGGCAGTGTATCCACTTAACTTCTTTTTGCTATTTGGACCATTGACTCTTTGGTAAATGATTTATAGAAAGAAAGAACCCCCTAATCTCATCATCTCTAACCAAGATGGAAGGAGGAAAGAAGTGGAAAAGTTTCGCAATATTTTATGATCATGAAAGCAAACGGCACTTCCGATTTCCCTTTTGTTTCTCCTTGGGCAGCCAATTTGAAAAGCAATTGTCTTTTTTTGTCAAAATAACTTGATTCATTCATGCATTTATTTTTTTTTCAGCCAGAAATGAATTTCGAGACATAATGAATTAAGGATTAGGAGAGTAACTAAAGTATCAACCCCTTCGTGTTATTATTGCCATTGCGTTTACATGATTAGATGGGGTATTAAGGATGGGTAAGCGATTTAAGATTTAGTTGGATAATTTGCATGAACTTTACATTTTTTAGTTGTCTTGCCTGGAGATCTTTGGAATTGAAGCCTCTTTTGCCTCCTTTCCCTTGTGCCTCCTTGTCTTCCTAGGAATTTCCATATAGAAATGGGAGAGTAATATTTTATACTTTACCTCCATTATGTAATCAGATTTATGTGCATGGCATTATCCTTATGCCTCTTGTCTTCCTGTGTCTTCTTTTCCCTACTAGCATTATTCGTAGATCCTTGCCTTTGTTTCCTACAAAAGCCTTCAGGATTCGAAGATTCCAATCCTTTCGTGCCCGGGAACTGCGCTGGAATTACGTGTACTAGGTTCAGAATCCGTTTGTATGAGCATTGATTCTCGGCTTTTGTGTATTAAGGTTGACATGGCCGGATGTGACATGTAAATGGCGGCATTTTATAGACGGGATTTGGGATCAGAACTTCTGTTTCAGAAGTGAAGGTGACAGGTTTGGAAGGAATGGACGGATTGGAGGGTTTCAGTCCTATTTTGCAGAGGAGAGAAATAGAAGTTGGTCTGATTCACATTGGTTTTGCTTTATGGTAATTAAGTTTTCCTTTTTTCGGAATGGGATGCTGCTGCTGGTGAGTTGGATGGATGAGTCAGAAGTGCCCGGGTAACTGAGGCATGAAGAGAGGAGGAGGGCAGAGTGTGACAAGAGACAGGAAGGAGACGCTTGCTTGGGCTACCCGGGAATCGGGATGTGGGTATTCCCATCCTTGTGCCATGTACCATTCCCATCTTCTTCATCCCCACGTCTCCTCGGGGGCAGGCCAGACGATTCCGATGACATTTTTTATTTCTTTTTTGTGTGAGCACATTATTAAAGATTCCAGATTCGGGGAGCGAAATAAAGGAGCGGAGGGGGCCTTAGCTACTAGGACTTTTCCTGACTGCTCCCTTCGAAATGAGGTTCTCATTAGAATTCTGTCCAGAAGCTCCGGAGCTCTGTGTGAGACCTTTTGACTCCTGCTCCACGGTCCCTGCCTCCAATTCACATGCCATTTCGACTAGGATTTAATTCGGGTCTTGTCATTCCTTGCCCATTGTTTGGAAGAAATCGGGAAAATGGGCTCATATGCTCTAAATCATGAGGGAAGTAATGAGAATTCTTACTAAGAATCGAAATTTAAAACTAGACGAATCCGAAGTCCGTTTTCCCGGTTTTGTTTTATGCGAGTGAAAATTCACTTTCACCTCCACCCTGTCTAGTTTTTGTAGGAGCTTAGTTTTTGTTTAAAATAGAATTCGGGAATTTCTAAAACTCTTCATGGGAACCCCAGTTGTGGTGTGGGAAAGGATGACAGGGAAAGCCAAAGTTACGACGGATCCCCTTTTCGTGGGTATTTCTTTCATTTCTTCTGTCCCACCAGTTTTTCTTCCCTTTGTCATTCCCTTCCATTCTTTATTGTGTCGTGTGGGTCTTTGGAATGAAAGTGTCATGTGGATTTTTATCCACAAGTTATGAAGAGGATGGGAGACAAGTAGCAGAATTTTATGTCTGACTGCTGGTTGGTGCTATGACTTCTGTGCTACTTGTGCTACTGGAAAATGTCCTGGGTTCATTTCATTTCATAGAAATGTGGAGAGTTATGAGAAGGCGAGGCTCCCGAGTCCTTTGCTCCATTTTTTATTTTCGGGATCTTGACTTTTGGAGGGCTTCAGTCGGAGATGATGAAGGAAACCTCAGGAATTTCCAACTCCAGGTTCCAGAGATTCCTATATTTTTAGGTTTTTTCTATGCGATTGAAGTGGCGAAAAAGGTAGTAAAGATTTAGCGCAACTTTTCTGCAATTAAAAAAAATCGTCTTTCATGAAAGTTCACGTGTATGGAAATATAAAAAACTTGAACTTTTCTGTGAGAAAAGTATAAAGAGCAGGAAAAATTCAGCGCGTGACACCATTGACTTTTCATTCTAAAATTGTACGTGCCTTTGGATTTTCGGAGTAAAGCACGATAGGATTTACTCGGATGTTTGTTGCCAACCTTGATTTGTGATTGGGATCTATGGAAGCTAATGGACAATTTTCTTTGATGGGATTCTCCATTGTTTTCTACGTCAGAGTTCACAGAGAACCTGGGAATAATATTTTTTGCTCACCTTCTTGGTAATTTCTAGGTATGCATTTCCCACGACTGTTTTATGGTCTTTAACTTTAATGGTTTTAAATGGGCCCAAGTTCTTTCTTGACTGATCTTGAGCGTGCTTGATAAAACTTACCTTTATGTTCCATAATTCGTAAATGTTGATTAACTCGCTTTTATATTTCTCCACAGAGTGATCGGGTAGGAAAGATCATTTTCAGTATCGCTCCTCTGGAACTTATATTTAAGACTTCTCTCTCAGCATGAAGCTTTTTTAGTCTTCTTTTGTTTGTCACGACGTGTGGGGGAATCATCATCGTGAAATTATGATCTTGTGCCGAGTCTGGATTTATTATTAGCAGAAGTTCCATCCAGGAAGTTAAAAATAAATATGGATAATCCTTTGTACCAATGTCAAATGCAGAGAAAGCTTAGGCTAGACGAGTAGGTTCGTAATTTGGTGAATGCTTTACGGGTATCATGCATCATATGCTATGCTCATGCATGCTCTGTCCTACTGTCCATTGTCTGAAATGACGAAATGTGACAATGAGGTGTGTTGTAAATGTTCTCAGCGGGGAAAGGGATGGGATAACATTAGTATTCTGATTCTCCTCCTTCATTTATACTCCAACAATGGAAGAACGTCAGGATGATGGTTCAACTGGGAATTGTTTCTGCTAAATGCCAATAATCACCCCTCTCCATCATAATTCCCTAGAGGAGGGCGAGATTCACAATGCAGAACTTCTGACTCATCCCTCAATTTCATATTTTTGAAAACTAATGGAGTCATCTCCAGAATCAATGAGGGACATTCTAACTATTCAATTCCAAAAAATGACCTACATTACGATACTACACTGGAAACTATATGGATACTTTCATAGATTTCTTGATGTGCTTGGGGGCTGATGTGGGGAGGGGATGCGATTTTTAATGGATTTACGATTTAGGAAGAGGAAGGATTCCCGCTGTGTAGGATTTCGTACTTTTAGAATTGGATTTCGGGGGGCCTTTAAATTAGGGCCCTATCCCACGTGGGCGGTCACCATTGTTAATTGAAGCGACCGAAGACGCACGTACGATTCGTGAGAACAGTTTTATGAAAATGGAATTGTGAAATAAATGAAGTGGAGCGGTGTATTTATGAAAGAGAGAGGGACATGACATGTAAGTTTGGATGCAAGTTTTGCAGGGATCGTAGGGGGCTCGTGGCTCAATTTGGAAAGTCAGAGAGGGAGACGAATGGAAAAGGATTCGGTCGATGGTTCTGTTCTTGTCGGCTGCAGAACTTTTAATGGGTGTGATCTTGTCCGTCCATTGTGTTCTTTTTGATGGCTGGAAGGAAATAAAAGCTAAATTGACGCATGTTTGAGTTTCGGATGGATGATGGGAACCCACATGGGTTTCATCGGCATGGGTTCTGGTGGTGATGGGAATTCTATTGTTCATAATGAGAAATCGCCACCACCAGTCCCACATAATGAGCTCCCCATTAAATCGATCTGCTGCCTGTCATGGAGAAAATCCATGGAAAAATGGAATTGGCATGAGGACTGTGAGAATGGATTTGAGAGTCCCTTTTTTCTATTTTGAAAAGGAAAGGACCCGATTGGGTTTGATTTGCCATTTAGATTGGATTAAACGTGAAATTAAAGTAATAAATCATGGATAAAGGGAAAAGTGATCTCAAATGGGGAATGAAGATTAGGTGGGGAGAAAAATTATTATTTGGGGTTACAAATTAATCAATCCATTTTTAGTTTAAATTAAATCTGGAGTGAGAGATATTGGTAGTGGTGGTGGTGCATCTTAGAGGATGGGTGCAAGAAATATCCAGATTTACTGGCGTTTTGCTGGATTTATAGCCAACAAACTCTAAACTTTCTCTGCCTCTTGTTTCATGTTCGTATTAGATTCTACTTTTTTTCTTTTTTTTAAACTTTTGGGAGGTATGAGTGGTAGGATATGTAACGTGACTTCCAATTCCCATAAAGATGGAATCAAGTAGAGGTAGCGGAAGAAGGAAAGGGGAAAGCTGAAATTCCTAGAGATTCCTTTATATGAAATCCTTTTTGATCTTTGGCCCTTTGGAACTTTTTAAAACAATTTCGTTCTTTTGATTCATACTTTTAATTACTTTAATTAATCTTTTTCTTCTTCGTCCGCTCCTCAGCCCTGCCCACATAACTGTGCAGAGGAACAGAGTTGACGAGAAAAGGGCAAGAGTTCCGTAACCTCAGACAAGCTTGCTAAAAAGTAATAAGTTTGCCAATCTGAACTGATGGTTAGGTCCACCACTACCAGGACCACAACCAAAAGCACAAAGGAACCAATTACGTTAATTACAAGCTACTGCGAAACTGCTGGGATGATGATGCTTCTATCTCTTCACCCGCTATTTGTTTTCCGTCAGTCGTGACTGGCAGCCAGGGATGAATTTGTGAATTTGTGAATTTTCCACTTGTATACTTTTCCTATGGATTCCGGAAGTGTTTTCTACGAGTTGTTGAACAAAATGGGGAGTTTTGTTTCGTTTGAAGGGATTAAACGGTTAAAACTTTCTTAGCCCTATCATTGAAGTGAGAGTTAAGGGGTTGATTGGAGAAAAAAGTTGATGAAGCTTAAGCATAGGATCAAGATCTTGATTTTGGGATGTTGACAATTGGTGTTGGCGTGGATTTTTGCTGATTTTTTCCTCATCTTCGGCATCAGCTTCCGCCCATTCTACCGTTGTTGTTAAAATGGATGCGTTTTTGTTTAGTTTGTGAGTGAATCCGGATTAACCTGCTGGGATTGGTCTCATTAAAACTGTTCCTTACACTTAAGAAAAAGACGCTTCCTTTCATTTATCCCATTCCCTTTCTTTCATTCTTTGTTGAAGGAGAGGCAGTGCCTGTTCCTGTGTGCGTGGTGGCAATTTGAATTGATTTGCAGTTAGTTCTTCCTTTTCTGCGTGTAAATTACAGTCGTAAAGGCAGGGGAATTTAATGGACTTTTGATTTGATTCGGAAAAAACACGACGGACATCCGATATAGTCTCATCATTAAAAAACTATCACTGCCCACCCACGCCCCCGGTGAAAAAGTTTTAAACCTTGGGTAAACTACCGAAAATTTGAAGATTTCACTTGGGAATTTACCCTGGGGAGGAACAAAAGGAAGGTAATTAAGAAAACTTTACTACTTTTCCCTTCATTAAACTCCCACGCACTTTTTCCACTTGACGGAACTCGTGGTCCGTTTTTTATAAAATACAAAATCCAGTTGAAAATTTTAAGGAGCATGGGACTGTTGTTCTGGTTTTATAAACAAGAAAACTAAAGTGGTTGACGACGGCGTGCGTTTCAAGGAGGGTGGGTGAAATATGCATTAGCAGTTGGTAGTAAATCTGTTGTCTTTTTTGTTGCTTTTTTCTTCATCATCCACTTAAATTATTTGATAAAGTGCACTTTGTGCCCTTATTTGGTTCAGATGTGGGGGTGGGATAAAGGGTGTAAAGCGTTGTTTGAAAGGGTTCCATTTAAGAAGCCTTTCTTGTTACAATTATTATTGAGGGGAGAAAGTCCATAAAAGTGAGAATTGAGGTCGACCTTGGGAATGATTCCCTTGTCTTGTCTTGTCCTGTTGGGGTCAATTGAAAAGAGTTGTTTTTTGGTCATCCCCCTGTCATTAAGACGGAATTGGATTGTTTCTGCTCCTCATGGCTTTGTTTTCATCTCCCTTTCTTTCCAATCAACTTGAATTTCAGGTTCAAGAATTACTTTTTGTTTTAATTTTCTGTACAAAATGTGGAAAATGGACGAAGAAGCGGAACCAGAACGTTAACTTTAATATTGAGAATTGGGATGCTGATGACTGTGATTCATGTCTTAAACTTTCGTTTTTCTTGGCCTATAATTAACTTTTTGCCATAAATGGTGCGATGGGTTAAACTTTTTATTTTCACGGAAAACGATTTTTGAAGTTTATGGAAGTAAGAATGAAATTTTATGGTGGTCTAACAAGAAAAGTTTAATAGAATTGCATGACTTGGGGGCAGAAAACGCTTCTTGGGGATGGTGGGCTGTAGAAGCATGGTTGGATCCGGCGGGGGAATTTTTTAATCGCTTTCTCCCGTGAGCGTTCCCATTTTCCCTTCCTCGTTTTTTTATTTGAACTAAAAGGGAATTGGGAACAATGGACTCTTGGCCTGACCTGACAAAATTGCATGTTCCACCTGTACATTCCTCCAGTGTGCTCCCCCTGCCCAGCTCCTTTGTTCTATGAAGCAGAGCGACAGCGTAATTTGTTCCAAGCGTAATTTGTTCCAAAGGATTCCATTTGGCTGTTACGACCCTGCCATGTTTTGAAACATGTGTACATACATTTCCTTGTGATGTTTAGCAAATTTTGAGCATAATATGGTGAGGAGAGGATTGGAAGTGTTTGGGATGTGATTCTAAATTATGATGGTACTCTCTCCTTCCCTTCCTTTTTGGTCTTCTAATCCTGCCCGTACAAAATTCCCTACTTTAGTCTACATCTTGAATGACAAAAGTTTGTAAACTTGTGAAGAAGAGCGGGTAATATAATAATCGGAAATGGGGAAGGGATCATGCTCTTCTTCGAGGATAATAAAAGGAAAGTTGAGTTTCAGTTTAGTGTTTGTCGAGTTCTTTTTTGGCCTGCCAAGGGGCATATCCGTATACTCCATTTACCCGCCTAGCAGGACCGACTTCCCCTATCCTCATATTTCCAGCGACTCCAGGCTCCCCATACTCCAGGGCCTGGTGTCCAGGCCTCTTGCCCTGCTAAAAGTGCCCTTTCTCCAAAAGTAAAAGAGATTCGGATGAGAAGTGTGGGGATGGGATATGGAAATGAGGGAGAGGGATGAAGATGAGATCATCAGAATGAAGAGGAGGCTGAAATTATTCGTCAATGAATAATAGGAACATAATTGGTAATTTCCATCCCGATCTACTCCTCTCCAGCCAGGATGAGGTTGAGGGAGGATTGGATCTAGACAAGGTTCTAGGAATCTAGGAAGGAAAAATCTAAAAAATAGATTAGGTTTCATTTGCACTTGACAAGACTGGAGAAAGGAGGAACCGGAATTATGGCCCACCAATATACTTTCTCTCCTGATTTTTATTTTGATCTACGAGAGTTAATGCTATGCCTAGGGAAGTGATTTTGAAGATTATGAAATGGGAATCAGGAGTGTATCAGTTCTGATTTTCTTAGTTTGGAATTTGGGTTGAGCTTTCTTCTCCGGGTGGTGTTGGGAAAGCTATGAAAAGGGACACGAAATAAAAAGAAACGCATCAATTATTGAGTACGAGGGGAAAATAAGCTTGGCTTTGGCTTTCCCTTCCTTCTTTTTTCAATGGGTTCATGATTAAATGTGAGATGCGTCGAGGAGGGAGGATGGAGGATGATTTCTTTCCCACTTTCTCTTTCCTTGGTTGTAAGCCTTATTGTTTCGTCTGTCTCTCTGACTCGGTCGTGTTTAGCTCCTGATGATTTAGGAAAAAAGACGGGCCCTGATGGAGTCTGTGTTGTTGATCTTGGGCATTATCCAAGGAGTGAAGTGGGAGGACGAGGTTTGTGGAGGTTCCATATTATGACAACTGAAAAATTCATTTCATTTTCCTCATCTTGCTTGTGTGTGTGTGCTCTTGACAGGAGCTCCTCATCCTCCTGTAAGGTCTTGTTGTGTAGACTTTCCTGGAGTGTACCGATGGTTTTAAGGTTGAAAATAAGAAGGGAGCTTCGGAAGAAGTGAAAGTGAAGAAAGGAGAGGGAGAACGGACGCTCAAGATTTACACAGGAGGAATGCATCCTGCTTTGAGACTGCTGGAGAGGCTTTTCCCCTAAAAATCAATATGAGCCCCACCGCCATCACACAACGGAGAACCTCTTTTGTATGGGAATATGAAGCGCGGGATACAAATACTACACCCGGCTTCTTCCCTATGCCGGTGCGAGGGGCCAAGTTGGAAGGTGGTCCTGCCTTTTGTGAAGATGTTTAAAAGGTATAAAGCGAACCAGGCTGGACAGTTGCTGAGGGAACAGACACTGCGGTTGATCAGCTGGAGAAAGGAAGGATGGTCGTCACATTGTCATGGAGAAAGTCCTGGAAGAAAGTGGACAACATTAACGAACCACCACGTGCCATCTTGGGCCTGGGGGTTCCACGGGGCACCTTGAGAAATGGGTAAACTGCCCAAGTTTACTAACTCCCCGTGTCTTTTATTCTCATGAATTCATCATTACTTTGTCCTTCAGATGTCCAGCTGGAACTTTTATGAGTTGACGTAGTCCAGGTACCTCCTCTTGCCCTTTCAAAGTCCTGAATTGACTTTCTCCGTTTTTTGTTGGGAAAGGAAATCATTATTATTCCATTCCGTTTCCCCCTTTTGCTCAAAGGAATTCTATTCTTGGACCTTGGTTTATGCCATCAAAACTTTCGTCATTCCTATTTGCGTGTGGTGAAGGTGAACTTGAGGCGGGGAAAGTGGAAAGTTTGAAAACTCTTGAAAGAAAACTCGTGGTGTTTTCCAGACACCACACCACGAGCGTAGTCACTCGACGGTGGAAACTTTGTGTGGGTGAAATGCAATACCGGGTTTAGAAAATGCATTATGGACATCTCGTCTGTTCGTAGAGGCTGGAATGAATGAAAACTCGGAGAAAATATAACTTCCTCTGGATGCATTTCTCTGCTTTCTCCTCCTCACTGAAATTTGAGCCTGAATTCATCCCAGAGGTTTCCAGCATCCCATTTTGAACTCGTCCAGACCCGTCGGGATGATAATTTTGAAAGGATTGGGAAGAAAGTTTGAAAATGTCTTTGAAGTGCACTCGGAGCATTGCCTAAGTTTTTAGTTTTTGTTATAACTGGCTCAGCCTTTCCAACTTTTTCAGTTGTTATTTAAAGTTTTGTTGTGGAAAGTGGAGAATAGCGAGTGGAGAAAATATCCGGGTCTTTTCAAGTACCGCAGTGGGAGAGTAGTTACAGTCACAATTCGTGTCCTCCTGATTCTTTTTCCTACTATTCTTGAAGTAGTTTTTACTTTTCAGGGTTCTTGTTAACAGGAAATCGAAATCAAGGGCTTTCTCCCTCTGGCGCACTCCAGGCAAACAACAGCAGCAGCTTCCATTCTACGTGTACTGAATTTCAGTTTTTAAAAGCAGGGATTTTGTGAGTCATTGCGTCGCATGCTGCCTCACTTACACATTCGAGTGCTTCTTAGGTCCCGGCGACTGGTTTGTAGGGATGGCGCGTTTTTCTGATGTCCTTTGACTATGTATGCTTAGTCCATATTTGCAGTGTAAGGACGGTGGTGGTGGTGGATACTTTTTCAGTGGTGGGATCGAGTGGTTTGGAATTATTGGTAAGGAAACATGGTGAGAATTATGATGACAGTTTGGGAAGACTGTCTGGGAAGGGGAAGGTCCTGTTTTTGGTTTTCTTTCTGGATAGGAAGGAAATGTGAGCTGTTACCTTGGGATTTTTCTGGTGGAATTGGATCCAGCTTGTAGGAAATGGTGGTTAGGGAGCTAAGCCTCGTGCTTAAAACGGACCTAAGTCCGATAGACCTTTCCCTTCCAGTATCCCCTCAAACCTTTCATGTTCCTGGAGAAAGTAGGAAAAAGGAAAAGGATATTTTGTTCCCAGCATGAGAGCCAATGGATGAGAGTTAGGATTTCATCCATTTCCAGCCTACACGTGACTGTGAGAGGGATGAAAACGAATCTGTTGTCTTGTCCTTGTCTGTTTCCGACGCAAGGAGGAATAGTATAGGCCTCACCCTGGCATTTGGCTAACAAAGACCCTTGATTGTCTTGTCCTCCTTTTTGGGGATGAGTGAAGGCTCTTTTCCTTGATTTGTTCAAGTAATGAATCAGTCTTATTCTTACGGGTAAGAGTCAGTCAGTTGCAGCAGGAGGATGCCGGATGCTCGGCTGCATGCAGGAGGGACAGGGTGAAAGCAAGACGTGAGGAGACCTACGTAAGGAAAGGAGGAAGTGCAGTTTCCTTGGGGTCTTCTGAAGATGTTCCTAACTTGACATGATGTATTGGTTCTCAAAGTGACTTTCTCTTCCGCTGTCTCCTTTTTCTCGGCTACCAGTCTCTGACGGTTTCTTGGCAACAAACAAAAGTTCTTTTCTTTTACCTAAGAGTTCATCAATTTGGCCAACTCTTTCTTGCTGAAGAAGAGAGAAGAAGATTTAGTTTTTGGAACTGAAATGGATGGAGTGAAAGTGGAAAGTGGCAGGGGGAGTGGGAGGGTCTATTTTCTTTTTATTTGAATATAAAGATGGGGTGTAAATTTGGTTATAGGAGCTCATTATGCAAAGGAGATTGGATGGAGATGAGATGAAGGGTATGTGTACGGGGATGGGGATGGAAGGAAGGTGGATATACAAACAAGGTGTGAAATGGCAAATGGAATATGTAATCTCTTGCTTAGAATTGAAGGGAGAAATGGCATGGACCACACCACTCCTGCCGGCGGGATCTCCATCCATTTCCTCCTCAGTTCATTTGACTCTGATGATCTTTCCACACTCCCATTCCTATTTCAGTCTCCTGGAGTTCACGTTGGTGAGGATTCTAAAATTGTGTAGAGGAAGGAATAGGGAACCATCCAATTTTCACTTGAAATTCTACTTTCTCCGTTTCCTTTTTAGGAGGGAGAGACAATTGGATTTGCCTCCTTTCTCCATCTGACTTTTCACTCCCTCCCTCCACCGCCGTCTGTGACCTGACCTCAGAAGAAGTCTGGAAACTTTATGTACCAGCTTACTCATTCTAGACACCTAACCCATTTACTACGCTTATTCTAGTGTCTTTAACTCAATTAAAGTGAGAAATTTAGGACAGAACAGGCGGCGTGGGTGCATTCCTAATTCCTTCCACTGGTCTTGCGTTGCTTTTGCGTTATGTTGATTTTAGTTTATGAAAATGTCCTTGCTTGCCATTCTAAATTTAGTACCATCTGCATTTAATTGTTTGAGGTCATTGGTTCTTTAGTACAAAACAAAGGCCCAGAAATTTCAACTTGTTTGATTTACTGCCTGTCTTTCCCTTCCTTTTTCCTTTCTCGTCCGGAGGATAACTAAGGACTAAAGAATGGGATATGGTGACCCAATTTTGGATTCTCGGGTGGACAAGTTTTTATGCTTTGCATTTGATTAACATACTTTTGGAATCCAGTTTCTAATCCGAATAAATTTGATTGTTTCATTCAATGCAAATTAACTACCAAGGAACAGAGGCAGAGGCCTTTGCTTAAACGTTTCTCGTGAATTGTGAAAATTTTATTGTAAACAAGGACAATGGGTCGGCCAGGTCAAGTTCATTGGAATGGAAAGCGTATAGAATGAGCGGTGGGAATTGAGGAAGGAGGGATTTGGTGTCATTCATGCCATGATTAATCCTTGTTTTATAATTTAGTAATCATGGGGACCAATTTTATGACGTTTAATTTCCGGTTCTTCATTTTGTTGAAAGGGTGAATGGGGCACTTACGGAGCTGAATGCCGTTTTGTTGTCCCAAATCTCCGGGTCGGGTCGTCCTTGATGTTTGGACGAAATTTTGGAATTTGGAGGGAAATAGTAGGGGAATTGCATCAATTTATGGGACAACAATTGGCAACTCGCGTCCCACTTTCTTGTAAGTCCAAAGTTAAAAGTTTGAAATTGGAAAGAGAGATGGCGCAAGTGTAGACGAGATTTTATAGTGTATGTTGCCTTTATTGCAGCAGAAATGAGCAACAATGAGCCTCCATGCCTCCGATTGTTGGATCGATTGTTGTTGGAGAATCATGCCTGATTGCAATTTGGATTTGACAAGGTATAATCCGTGAATCTTGATTGCAAGTTATGTTTGCTCATCCAACGCATTGGATGATTGGGATGATTTAAGTTAGTGTGCATAACATCTCACAACAATGTGAGACAATGGGTAATTTTTCTCCCGATAATTTGTAATGTTGTCAGTAATGGCAGTAATGGCAGTGGATGGACAGACGAAATTGGGAGATTGTGTTTCACAATTACCCCAACCAACCAACAACACCCAACGTAATTATACCCTTTGCCATCCGCATCCCTTGCATATCCGATTGAAGCTTCTTCTTTATCCAATTCAATTACATATTCCTCACTCCTTCCTGTTCCCTGCCCATTTCAGTAGAATTGGATTTTGCATACGGGTTGCCATGCCTCTAGATTATAGTGCACGGAGAGTGTGAGCCTATTCTCACGTTCAGAAGAGGATTTATTAGCCCCCATTGTTCCATTCCATGGAGAGGACGTGTGAATTTTGAGTTTGTAGATTTTATCGTAAGGACCCACGCCTTCCCTCGGAGTTTTGTTACGCAGAAAGAAAGTAGGATTTATGGATCTTGATTGAGACCATGATGGTGGGTGGGGCTGGTGGGCATGAAGGGGTCATGGAAATGTCAGATTGAATCAGCCGCCATAGAAAACAGATACAAAGTTCTTCTTGGAGCTCCTGGAGGGAAGGTCAATGACCTCCGCTTATGCAAATCAGGTGCATTGTCTGCGAAATCCTAAAGTTGCGTCAACAGGCACGGGTCCTTGTCTAATTGCTAAGATCGGAATCCGTACTGTGGAAATGCGCATGTCCAATGTTTGTAACTTTGTAGACAAATGGGATTCCTAGTTAGTTTGAATGAGATGGGCCATTATAGCATTTGTGGCCTAAAGCATTCCAAGATGGATGCGGGTCTTTCGGGATGGTTTGCTAAGATGACTTTTAGGAAATGGGGGTGTGGAATGAATGGTGATCCAGAAAACCCATGAGCCAAAGATAATGATGGATTTGGAAAAGTCTCTAGAGATTCTTTTCACCTTAATCGACATGGAGTCATTAAATACCCACGCTAGGGCCAAGGATACGGATTGGGAATAAGGCATAGGAATGGAGGCAAGGCACGTGCTGGATCGTGATACTCCCACCCGAGAAGAACCACCATCGTCATTTGGCTCTATATGGATTTCAGTTCTATTTTCTTTTGTTTTCCCATTGTTTTCTTGATCCAAAATAATTTAACATTGCCATATTGATACGGCGGATCAGTACAGGTAAGGGAAAGGTTCTTATGCTGATCTGGCTTGCTAGAGGCCTTGATAATAAATACTTGTGGAATCCACCTGATCAAGATGTATTGTGAATGAGAATGAATTGAATGTTGGACCCACATACGTGGAGTTTGAAATGAATAATGGACGAAATGTTCAAGTGGGATGGGTGACATCTTCATTGGTTGTGTTCGAGTGAATTTGGTATTCCATACGGATTGCCAATTATTGGTAATTTATTTCAATTACGCTTCGCCTACTCCTATTCCGTCGTACTCAAGCTAACTAACGCAGCAGTCATTGGGTAGTGGGTACCAAGGGGTGATAGAATATTTCAAGTTCACGCTATAAAAGTGTGTGGAGACTTTTATGGATAAGAAGATGAGCTCAGAATAAGAATAAATGGCAAGGTCGTGAGGGGAAGATTTTGGAAGTGAAACTAAAAACCACTGTAAGTGCACGGAATCTTTTTTGGTTTACAAATTAGAAGCAATAATTTAAGGGGTTGGGATGGGATTTAGATCCATGGCTGAAGGTTAAGGAATATACGTTAGTACGCCTCTTTTTAATGTAGGAGTAGTGTTGGGGATGCCAATTTTGAATAGTCGGTGATCGAATGGCGGAGTACGTGCGTGCGTGGGTGGATGTGGAATGATCTTAATGAAGTGAAAAGGGAACTTTAAGGTTGAGTGACTAAACAAATGACATTTTCAATGTTCTGCAAGGGCTAATGACCTGGTCCTCACTCCCCCTTCTTCCTTCCTTGTCCTCCTTCTTGAGGGTGGGAATTGATTTTGGGTGTGTAGGACTTTGATTTATTTGTTCTCCGCTGATCCGGGTATTAAATCTCATCAACTCCAGCAAGACCCAGATCCTTCCAGCAAGGTAACAAAGGCATGATCCACCTCCTCCTTAAGGCCCTCTTTTCCTGTCTGGAAATTCCTGGAGAGCTTGCCAAAGCTTTGTGGTTTCCTTCGTTGCTAAGGACAAGGAGAGCCTTGCGTGGAGCTCAAACTGACAAAAGAGGAAATTAAGGAGCTTGGTCTTGGTTTCTGGGCGAATCTCTTTGCAAAATGGAAATTAACACCAAGAGCCCAGGAGCAATGGACTGGAGACCCCGTTTTGCGTCATCGTCCCTGCGAATCCAGGCGCCTGGAGAAGAACCTAATTCCGTCAATTTCCAAATTATATGAATTAAGCATTAGGGCTAGAGCGCTGGGTGGTGTGGTTTTAGTGCATAACGCTGCTGCTGCTCCTTTTCGTTCTCGGTGTTGCGGTTTTGGTGAGTGGTTTTCCAGCAGGAGGATTCCAGAAATGAGTTCTTTAGGATTCCTGGGTCTGATTTCCCAATTGGGTTCCAAATTTTTACATCTTCTCATTTTCACAATGGAAAATTATGTTGAAGCTCCAGGGCTGGCTGGCTGGATGGTCCAATTTGCAAAATCTCCATCTGAACAAACTCCCGGAAGGAAACAAGGGGATTTTTTATTTGGTTCCATTTTATAGAATGTGGACAAGGAAATTAATCAAGGAGAATGCAAGATGGAGAGATTATAAGACTATTGCTAATTTTTTATTGGGAATAATCAATAGCAAATAGGGAAGATATGAAGGGTGTGGAGACCTTTTAATGATCTTATTTGCATTTAAGCGTCTTTCCAAGGTCGTCTTTGTAGATTGGCATGGAATTAATGGTGTTGGGTTACATGACTGCATTGTGCATTGTAATTTGGAGTTAATGTAAGGAACTGGATCGCATGATGCGATAAGCCCCACTGCGTTCGTTGATTTGGCTCTTATGAATTGAAGGATGGGATGCGATAGGGTTCTTGCGGCGTTTCAGGCTAAACGGGGCTAAACGGCATATTTTTGTTGCAAATTGATGCAATTGCAATGTATTTGTCATGCTTTTACTTTTTGTCTCCAGGAGTGCTGGAAAGTTAAATGTTTTACGAGGCAGCCGAATTTTTGGACGCTTCTACCCTGAATTCACTGACTTTCCTCGTCACTTCTCATCTTTCACTCCCTAAAAGCACTTTGCTCTGCCCTTGTTATAGTTTGTGGTATTCTTATTACCGTAACCCACTTTCTTTATGGCTTTTTTTATCCAGAAATTCCCCAGAAATGGGGCTCTCACCTCAGTATCTTTGCTACTTTTTACTTTATGGGTGGTTTCAAATCTTCTTCCACCACCACCACCACTACACTTTCGGTTTCGAATTTTCTAAACCCATCCACAAATGTTTCCCAATTATTCGCATAAATGATAATTAAAAAATAACAATTTGCCGCAGCATCTGTCCAATTATCGGTGAACAACTTTCTTACTTTTTCTTCAATTTTAGAAACCATATTGAATGGCTTTTGAGATGTGCGTGAGAAATTGTGGCTGTCATTTTACCAATTTAATTCCCTTTGTTATTCTTGGTAGACAAGGGAGGAGAACAGTGTGAGTTAGTGGCTAAATGACAATTCAATTTGGGTGATTTATACAAAAGCATTAACCACTTTGACAGAGATCCCAACAGTTGTACCCTGTTTTGATGAAAAAAATTCTTTTTATTTTCTAAAGTATCTGTTTTCTAAACCTGAGGTTGCCTTGTCTTGCCAGATTGACTGGGGTGTTCTTTCATGTACAAAAATTGTGTTGATAGAAATTGTGATAATTAGACCAATTATGGTCTTGTACCCACACCCACTCCCGTCATGAATCATGATGGTTACGCGCCAATTAAACGACGGAGTGAATGTGCCAAATTTTCACCAATTCCTTTCAGAGCATCTTTATTTTCATCATCCGAAGAAGAAGACTTTTCTCACCCCCATGCTGGAAGAGAAATCGTGCCCTGAAATTTATACCTAGACTTCCCCAATCTGGAAAATTAGGGTGGTGGGCACTGAATTACCGGGACCTATTTATAAACTTACGGGCCAGCCTCTGACCTCGACAAATAATTATTCAGTTCCTCAGGGCGGTGGGCCGGGCGGGAATTTACTTTTGTTAGGTTAATTACACGACCACAACAAGGGAAAAAGATACAAAGGACACAACGACTAATGACAACTTTATTCATCCAGTGTAACAGGGTAACTGCCATTAGGGGTTAAAGTGGATTTTGAGCATTTTTAACGGCTGGAAATGTGGTTGAGTTTGAGTTTGAAGTTGGTGGATCCCAAAGGGCGTCTTCCCTATAATTTGCAACTTCTAATTTCTTTGAACTAATTTTTAAAATTGGGGCCCGATGGACGAGAGTTTTTGGGAAAAGTGGGCTGATTCGAGTAGGCCTTCCATTTCCCTCAATTTCCATGCATAATTTTTGTCGTTTTTTTTTTGGAAAAATTTACCTTAAATGACCTTAAAGTTGATATCCTTGAGTTGTGGAGCAAGTTACAGAAATCTATCTTGGTCATGATTAATTTGCGTTTCCTTTCTTAGCGTCAACGCGCGATGAATTACCACTTACCACTTCCACTACGAAACTTGAAACTTAAGCGGGAAACTTTTGGAAGTTGGTGCTTCATGAATACCACCTTTCCCTGGAACTTTCTCTTCCTTACTTTAGGAAAGAAAGCACCACCAGGTGCTGAGAATTACAGTTATTAAATTCCTCTTCCCAGATTCCCACAATTTCTGCTCTACAGAACACTATTCCAAGGCGATGTTTGAGAAAATTCAAATTTTCCAAAAATTGGAACGCTGAGGGTCGAGGGAGAGTTTCCTTCCACTACTGCCCGCATTCTATTCGTGCCAGAGTATCATTAGGATTTTTTCATTGCTCGAGCGCGTTTCAGGAGCTGACTGTTTACTAGTTTTGGCCAAGACAGCCCAGAAAATAAAACTAGAGAAGGAAGAGTGCATAGTTTTGGGGATTATCTACTGGAATTTTGTGATGGTATGTAGGTGGACGTGGAAGTTTTGCAAGATGCTCCTTAGCTCCTTCCTTGTTCGTTATTCAAAGTCGTTACACTATTTTTTCGGGGCTGGAGAAAGTTTTCTGGGAAGATGGGCTGGAGGGTCTGGGTCTTGGATTCTAAAATCTCGCGATCACTGAACTCTCCAGCTGTTCCTGGAGAAGATTTGGTTAATTTGGTTCTCATTATTCAGAAAAGTTGTTTGGCAAAGGAAAAAGGAAAGAGAGGCGCAGTTTTTAGGGAGTAAAGAACTTGTATCCGCTTTTTGCCACCTTGAGTAAATTTTAAATCACTTTGAATCCATTGAGTTTTGATTGGGTTTTGTTTTGAGTTTTGGGCTGGATGGGTACTAGCAGTGTCTGTGCGTTGATGGGGATTGAAAAATAATTGCCCACCTCCGTAATTAATCACTTGTCATTAGGATGTATTGATGGCCAGGAGTGGTGCGGAAGGTGGTTGAATAATTTCTGCTGAGTGTTTTTGCCAATTAAGCACATTCTCCAGGTAGCAAAACAAAAGAGATGATTAGGATGATGGATTGAGTGCGCAAATTTATTAGGATTTTTTTATGTTGTGTTGTGATTTTGGGAGTGCAAAAAATTTGCCAAATGTAAATTTTTCGAGTAAAATCTTGAACTTGACTTTTTCTTGGATTTGCAAGTGAAGTGGAAGTGGTGGTGGTGGTAAGAGAAAAGCCCTTGAGGTCCATTTATGGCAGGTCCTAATGAGGAGAATTGATGGGCCAATGGACAATGGCTAATGGATTTCATGGTGTCGAATCCTAACGTCATTGTCTCTAGGATGGATTTTCCAAGTGCCCATCAGGGCCAGAAGTGGATGCCACCGTTTTTACCACTTTGGAATTAAAGATGATACTGCAAAAATTTTTACTTTAATTTTACATGAACATTTTTGTTTTTCCACGTTGGGATTCCGTAAATTTAACTGATGCCGGCGGGCGGTGGAATTTACAACAAATCTCCGTTCAAAATTTCTTAGCAACTTTTTATAGCCTTTCCGTCTGGGAATATTGGGGGATGAGTTGTGCAAAATGGTGGAAAATGGCAATGCTTGGCTGGAAATGGCACTGGCTCCAGTAAATTTTCACCCTCTTTGTCTTTATTTTATGGACTTGTTCCAGTTCCTGATTCCACACAGGGAAAGCAAGACGGTGCTGAGTGAGTCGAATGTGTTCAATCGTAACCCTCGGAAATGTCTAAACGGTTATGGCTATCAAGTGTTTCGTACCAAGACCCCCTAAACTACTTATGGAGGCTGGAAAATATGACAATGCCCAATTCAGTGTCAAGTTTTAAGACGATGAAAACGGAAACAGAAGTTCTATGACTGTGAACCACCGCGCCTTAAATTCTTTTCGTAATATAAACCATGCATAACTTCCATCTTGTTGTACCATAAAGTGCATTAGTGTCACATAAATTGCTTAAGCTTGGCTTTATTTTTTTCAGAATATGTTTAGGGATATTCATTCGTTTCATCTGATGGAATGTTGTTTTGGCATTCATTTCAGCTCTATCCCCCAACATTTTCCCTTTCAATGTTGTTTCCCCTTTGTTTCCTGGAGGTTTCCAACGGTGTTGAGGGACTCGTATGAATACTGTGTCCATATTTCACTCTCCCTGTCACTGACACTTGCATTTCCTTGGAGAATTTAGCTGGACGCAGTGGGGTTAATGTCGCCGTTGGGAGACAGAAATCAAGTAATAGTAATTGTTATGCTAATTCTTGAACTCTGTCGGAATTGTATGAGCTCCAACATCTCCTGCCTACCTGTCGTAAGGGGATTCAAAAGATCTTATCCCTGGCAACGTGGGATTACTACAAATGCACTTCATTCATCTTTTAGATCTTGGCACTCTAATCCTTGCGCAGGCGTAAGATGGCCATTGTCCCGGGTAAAAATCCAACAGCCGAATGTTTCTATCCAACTTACGGGAAACGCGCACCCACGGAATTAACCGTGCAATTAACCGCGCGCAACAGACACGATAATGTCAGCAGGATTTTTTCAAAGGATTTTAATGAAGACTCACGCACTTTCCAAAATTTGAAATTTTGCTTAAAGGGAAAGTGAACTTGGGGGTTGTGGTAAAGAGAAAGTGGAGGACTGTATGGTAATTAAAGCGGTTGGTAATCAATTAACTTTTTGTAAAATTCAACGGTAAAGTTGCCCAATAGATGTGACAGACAGAACAAAAGGGGGAAATTGTGTTGAGGATGACAAGTAAATTGGGGATATCAAGATGCCATTTTAAGAAGTGCGTGAAAGTGTGTGTTAGAGGCATAATGCTGGCAGAATTAAACATTTAGTAGATTTGTATTGCAAAATTGAACTGTTACTGCTGATTAGGTAGGAGTGCTGGCCCAGGACATGCAGTACTACTGGGTACCCTGGTCTGCATTGCCCCGGGGGTTGAATTTGGGTAGTTACTATAAGCCACGTATCGTTTTTTATCGTTGTGATTTGTGTATTGTTAGGTCCAGGAGGTACTCCATGGTTAATGGCTCATGTGCATTCATGGTAGTAATGACTGAGATTTTATAATGGAGGTAGGTGGTGGTTGTGGAGAATGGAGATGGATGGACCAAATGAATCCTGCATTGTCACTGCTTACTCGTTTTTCTTTTGTTTGAACGGAGGTGGTAGTGGTGGTGGTGGTGGTGGAGATGCATGTGAATCTACCTGGGCGTCTCTTTACTTGATTATTCAGTTTAGTAGAGTCGTTGAGATCACTCCTGACTTGACTCATTTGAGATGGTTCAATCCCTTTAAATCCAAAGTCAACAATTTGTGAGTTCTTTATCATTTCCCAGCATCAAATCCACCGTCAGTTTAGATGGTAGTAGTGGATCGGGTGGATTTGGACTGATGAGGGCCCACGACAGGAAGGAAAAGTGTGTCAGCGGAGGGTGTTTGGCTGGTTTTGGGGTTGTGTTCTATCTTGTCTTGTGGATTGTACTCTTGTCCTTAACGTTTTTATATCCCAACCGATCAGTTTAGTTGCAATTGCTCCAAGTATTACATCCCCTCCTCTCTAAGTTCTGCCTCCCTCGAAATCCATGCCAATATTCGTAATGTGAGGAAAATCTGTTACAAAGTTTAGTAGTGATTGGGAATTAGGGAAGATCGACAGGCAGGCTCAGCGTCCTGTTTTGGAATCAAATCTCCCTCCGCCTGCAGTGCACGGTGCAGCGTGAAGACTTTGGAATGGATCTTAAAAGGAGTTGAAGCGTGGCGGTGGACTCATTTAAATGCAAAGCCTTCATCCTCCATCCGCCACTACTTTCGTGAGGGTTGTTGATAAGAGGAAATCGCAAAGTTCAGATTGAAAAGTACTGGAGAAATTGGATTTATTCAGAGCTGAAAGACTGGAGTGTCTATTGTTCGTTTTATTGTGTTTAGTCCCCGATTCTCCCCCTGTCTTCGTTGTCCAACTCCAAGCTTTTCCGGGATTGATGAATCTCGTGAGTGAAGTGAAGATTAAGTCCAGAAATCCTGGAATCCTGGAATCCCGTTTGCACCAAAGTAGTGTAGTTTCCTCGGCTCTACTCTACTTGCTCGATCAAGAGATTTTGGAAGGATGTAATCCCTCGATTTCACGCCCGAGTTGCTCCATTCAATCTTTTTTCGTCTTCGAACTTGATTTGTTTTGTGCCAGTAGTGGTTCTGCGATGGGATGCTCTCAAGGTCTTCCTGCGTTATTGGAAGTGCTGCAACCGGAACAATGAACAGGGGAGATTGGCCCTCCTTAATGGAGTCAGCTCTACCGTGAACATAATTTCTGTCCTTGTAACTTGTCCCACTGTCAAGGAATCCTGACTTCCATTGTCATTGTCACTCGTACCGTTACTGCGCAGGCGTCGCGCCGTCGTCCCTACGGTTTCACGACGGGAAAGGAATTTTGGGGAGTTTCTAAGGAAACTTACCTCCCTGGACAGGCTCAAGTGCTTTTGCACAATTGCGCAAAACTGTAATGTGGTTTTTGCTGAGTAATTAACAAGGCGTGGAATTCCTCCGCACGGACTTTGGATTCAGCTATTGAAAGTGGAGTGAAGCAGAAGCAAAGTGATCAAATGCATAACAACGGTTTGCTGGTCTTATGCATCAACAAATAGTTGAATGCTCCATTGTGCTTTCGTGTGCTGCGACTTGAGAGTTGTAAAGAAGTTTTGCGACTATTCTTGAATTTGCATTCCGCGAGATGAGGTTGCTATTATTATTATGTAAACTCAAATCGGAAGTCTTCAAGAACCTTAACGGAATATTTCAGTAGCCATTCAACAGAAGCCAAGGAACACTCCAAATTTCGCTACACTGTGAATTTGGCTACATTGCGAATTTTTTGCTCAGCCGTGCTACGGTCATTCCCCTTGAGTCTTGAGTGGTGATCAGGAATGGATGCCTCAAATGAGTTTCGGTTCATTAGCAGCCCTACCAATTTAAAAGGAGAAAGTAGGAGGCAAGACAAGGACCACCACCGTGATCTCTGTCAATTTGACCACTCGCACATGGAGAACCTCCGTAACGTCCCAGTCTGCGTGACGCGGAATGTGAAACTCCGCTATGTTTGGGACAAGGCGTTTAGGCTGTTTCAATCCCACAAGACGGTTTACCGGGCCATGTCAGGGGTGGCTTACAACGATTACGGGACGAGCGTCCCAGAGAAGTCGCGGAAAGGGCGAAGAGGGCATGGTGGGGGTGGTGGGGCGGAGGTGCAGCGGAGCAAGAGTCAAACGGATCTGAATCTAACCGGAAGAGCTCATTGTCCCAACTGTGGTGGGTATGAGGATGTGGACTCATCGTCCCCATCGTCCCCGCATGTGGACACGCGGGTTAAGGCAACCAAAACAAGTCACCAGAAAGAAAAGTGCTTGGAGCGATCCTCTTCTACTACTTCCGGGGGTGAAAAACCTAGGGACTACGACGAGGAGGACAACAAACAACACCAACAAAGTTCTTCTTCTTCTTCCTCAAGAAGTTGTGGTGGGGATGATGCTAATGGGAATCTTCCTTTTAGTTCAGACAAAAGGAGTCATGGCAATTGCGGTCCTTGTACGTGTAATATTACACCAGGTAGAGGAGGGCGGAAGAACAATCCTCGTCTCATTCCATTCCAATCTGCTCATCTGAGACGAAGTCAGAGTCAGAAACAGCCAAGATCCTCGTCGTGTCACCATCGGAGTGACCAACAAGTTTGTAGAAGGGCCACCATTGGTCAGTTGGAGGATCTCGGCAGTGATTCTTCTCCGGGCAGTACGCGTACGAGCACGAAACGGGGATTGGAGCGAACCTCCACCACTGGAAGCAGCCGATACTCCCCAGACTCCTTGTCTGGAAATACTGGACCGGATTATGGACAGTACGATTCGGGTCTGGACACGTGGAAATCCCCTCCAGGATCCTCGGGAGGAGGGTCCATTGTGTGTACGATTTCTTCCCAGAATGGCATCGGAAAGGAGTGGCATGGGGGAGTGAAGGAGATGCGGATGCGCCTGGGCCAAGATTCAGCTCAGGTCAATGACCCCAAGGAGACTCCAGGCTTGGGCTTCCAGAATGTGGCTGGAATGAATACGTCCGTGGTGCAAATAGGAAAGAGTGTGGAATGTCTGGACAAAGGCCAAGGAGATGAGGAGGTGGTTCTCAGTGAGGAGGATTATGACGAAGTTGATGGAGAGTACATGAGTGAAGTTGACCTTAATAGTAGTAGCAGTGGGGATGAAATGACGTTGAGTGATTTGAAGATGAGGTATTTGACCACTGGAGAAGGTCACGTGATGTATAACCCCCTCCCCCTTGCCATTTCCTCATACCCGGACAACGAATTGGATAGTTTGGATTTGACGCTCTTTGAAGCTCGGAGGAGGGACGCGAGCATTGGACCTTCTTCCGAATTAAGATCCCTCAAGGACTTGGAAGCAATTCTAAGGAATGGCGACCATTGTGACTGTGAGAGTGATTGTCATTTTTATGACACGGTGTCACTGGGCAGTGCAAGTAGTAGGAGGGGGATCTATTCCAACCTCCCAGTCGGTGGGGATGGTGGGAGTAATTGGAACTGGAGTGATGCTGGAAGTGAATTTGAATTCATGGGACCACCACCGCCGCCACCACACCACGCTCCCTCTTGCAAACGTAAATTAATTCAAATATTATTGTTATGGGCGACGGGTTGAAGGAGTGGGGGAGGGTTTGAATATTTAGTTGCCTTTTAGGAAAATGTCGTAAAGTGTCGTAAAAAATTAGGAAGGGGACCAGGAGTAGGAAAAGGGCAGTCGCCGTAGGGAGGATACCAAGGAGGGATCCTGGGATTCTATTTCCTGCTTCTCGTCGCCGAGATTTCCTAAATGAGGTTTACTTGTAGTAGAATGAGCCATTTGGAAGACTCGGAACTTAATGAGAAGGGAGGCACAAATTGGTACTTGAGGAAATGATGTTTTGCTTCAAGAATTTCCAAGATTCGGGACTTAAGTTCCTTGGAAAACGTCAAGGGTGACAGGAACGCAGGGAAGGGTTCTGCAGCGTCCTGCTAAGCAAACTTGGCAATTTTCTGAGTTCCGTTTCATAATTATGGGGAAATTTGTTCTCTGTTCCCTTGTCGTGTCTTCCTTGGCGGTGACAATGTCGCCAATTTTGGGTCATAAAAGTAGCTATGCCGCAGAGATCTTTATGTTTCTGCAACTTTTCCTGTTTTTTACTCATAACTTGTAATTACGTTTCCTAGTCTTGTGCGTATGACTCAAAGGAAAAGCGGATTAATTAGTATTACAGAGGCGTGTAAAGGATTTTAATTTGAAGGGAAAATGCAACTCGCTTTCCTCATTGAGTAATTTTTCATGAACTTAGAATTAAAATTGCAAAACTTAAGCGGGTGGCTTTGGATGATTTCATAGAGAGAATGAAATTATTTAAGTGTGTTCTTGAATTTTGCAAACCAGCGAGCGAAATGTATGAACTATGAAGGTGTAGTTGGAATTATTTGAATTCGCCCATGCCAATTTGCACCTTGCGGCAATTAAATGCGGGTGGGGTGAGTAATTGCGAGTTTAAATTATTCCCTTCAGCTTCCTCTTGATTTCAGGTTGGGAGTTTGCTGAATTTTGATTATGCATTACACGGCCATTTAAAAAGCTTTTAATTCCCCTTGCCTAATGATCATTCACGTAGAGTTGGGCCGAAAATTAGTTGCCTTGCCTTTGGGCCTTTGGTAGTGATGTGTGTGGAATTAAATTGCCGACAAATGAATTAAATATTGGCTCCTGCATTTTCACCACTACTGGGGTGCTGTGTGCTCCTTTCAGCAGCATTAAAGCAGTTTTGAGGCACATTAAGTGCAGGCAAGTTTTCATTTGTTTGCAAACTTGAATCTGGGGTTTGCAATTCCTGAGGAACACTCGAGAGTCGTGTTGTGTAATGAAGGCAAACAATCAACATGGACGGGTTCAGGCCCCTCTGAGATAATTAAATTGACCTGATTTAGTTTTTTCTTCTTTTGTCATTTGTGGTTTTCACACGAGGCGCTAGGTGAGGAGAATTGTAAGTAAGGCAGAGAGTTTTTTTTTATGTAATAATGAAGGGGAATGTGCTGAATTCAGTTCGAGTTCACCTTGATACTAGTAGCAGGTTTGGGTGGTAGGGAACATTCTTTGCGAAAATGTGAGTAGCAAATCAAGAATTAAAGGACAGGGTGATGTGATTCTGGGAATGGGTTTCGCAATTTGGAATTTATTGTCGCGGATGCTGATTGGTCCTTTTCTGAATTGGATGATGAAAGATGTGGTTTTGATGAGTAATGGACTTTAGATCATAATCATATGTTTCGGGCTCTCGTTATCTGATTGTTGATTTTTATTTTATTTTTATTGCAGATCGTGACATCCCATTTGGTCATAGTTCAAGGGGTCAACCACCAGAGGTTGAATGGGAACCTTATTTCTGTGTGCTCAATCAACTTGATCAAACTTTCACTTCCTACCGAAGTGAAGAAATGTCGGTAAGATCTCCTTGGGATGACCATTATCTTCTTCCCTTTTCTGAAAATGGCCCGAGAAAAGTAGAATCGTCCAAATGTTATCTCTAAAATCTTGGACGCATCCAATTTTGGCGTAGGAAATGAGCGCAAAATTTGTTGAGAGGAGGTCAATTGGCGCATGGGCTGAAGTGATGGTTGAAAAGTAGGAGTAGAATCCTGTTTTTTTGATTGATTGATCCCAAGATGTCATTTTGAATTCTACTGATTGATGGATATGAAAATCCTAGGGAGTCATGAATTATGCCCGATGTGGATCAAATGTAGATCAACTTGGTATCTCGTAAGTGTAACATCTCGCAGATTCAATTTATTGATTAATTGTTTTAGAGCCTTAGGAAAGATTTTGATCAGGACCTCTCCTCTGATTTGAATTTCTGATTGGTTAGAAGTCAAGAATGAAGAGTCATGCCTGTCAGTCCTTTCCTCGTCCATTTGTCAAAGATGAAGAGAGATTGAACTTTCTGAGGAGGTCAGTAGGATCATCCTCCCTTCTCGCGTCTGGGACTTTCATTCTGCAATTTCTCCTTGACACTGCACTTTTTTGTGCTTCCCCTGCCTTCCAAACCGGAATTCGATTAATTGTTTGGAGAAGACAGCGGAGGTGGAGTGACATCTTGGGCGTTGTGTAAAACCATTGTTGTGAAAATTGTTACATTGTACCATTGTTGTGTAGAGAGGAGGAGGAGGAGTGTCACAAAGCATTTAAACCATGAACATCATGGGGGTTGATGAGGATTTTGCAAAAATGGCCGGGTACTTCAACTCTGCCTGTGAGAAGCTATTAGCTGAGAGAGATGATGCCGTTTTAGCAAACAAAATTGAAAAGTAGGGCTTCATTTACTATTTGACTTGACTAATTTCAAGTACCGTTGTTTCTTTAATTCTCGAACGTAATCCTCTACGGAGGCTCATGAGGCTCATCATTCGATCTAATGAAGCGGGACTGACGGGCCACAAAACCACCGTTGTAGGAGCTGTCTCTGAAATATCCCAAGGTAAAGTTACAGTGGCAGTAATTAGATCTTCCATGCCAAGAGCCAGTACCAGGAGTAACCAGCGTTGTGTGAATGGTTATTAATAAAAAATAATAAATTAGTTCGTGCCTTTCCATAATATTTCCATAGAGTAAGTACAGAGTTGGGTAATAATTAATTTCAACTCAACTTCCCAGGCTGCAGTTGGGTCTTTTGAAAAATACTGTTGCCCTAGATTCATGGTAGGACTATTTCGGGCTGCCTTGTCAGGATTTTGGCGTTGTCAGGCCCTGTCACTTGCTTGCTTGCCCCTGCTCGACGTCGTGAAGGGCTCTTGAGCCTCATTTTTCAGGAATTAGAGGTCATTTTTCATTTTATATGCTCCTGACTCGAGAAAGAACGGTGGAAATAATGCACTTGGTGAATTTATGAGATTGCACTGGTTTTTATGAGTGAGTTACAAAATTCTTTGAGAATGGGGTTGGGCAGAGGCAAAAAGCATCATTCAGTGCGTGTGCGGTAATGGCTCACAATGCCATTGTTGTCGGGCATTGTTTGGAAGGAAGGAGGTGGGCGAGGGCGTAATTCCTCTATGGATCTTTTTCCTTGTGACTTTTGGACATGAGGATGACAAATTGATGGTGTTTTGCATTGTTGGCAGAATTAGAACAATGGACATGGGCTAGGATACAAGGTAGTAGGTAGGTGCATTGTTGGATAAGGAATGATTGATTTTTCAATTGTGCGGGTGAAAAGGCATTAATCAATTCAAACTCAATTAAAATTTATTAAACTGTTTGCTTAAATTACATAATGAGATGTGTAATATGAAAACTGGCTCTGTTTTGAGGTGCGTTTTAGTGTGAAAGTAGCCGCCGTGTCAGGGTCATTCACAGAAGTCACTTGGTGGGGACTGTCGAAATCATGGGGACCGTTTTGCGTCAACCAGACTTGGGTCATGGCCACCCACAGCGACGGTAACTACCAGCGGTGGTGAAACCATGTAAAATGGCAACCGTTTCAACGTTTTTTCTTGTCGTGTGAATGGTGTCAAAAGATTTGCGTTCTCGATAGTGGTGCGATAATTTATGTGAGACGAGATACGGATTTGGCACTTAAGGGTTGTTTCCATTGTTATTTAATTCTAACAAGTGAAGGACCAGGTTGCATCATGGATATAAATAAATATTTGACATTGACCTGTTGTAGTATTCCGTTGTTGAGCAAGGAAAATGTGGGAAAGTATTATGGCGGAAGCTCGTTGTGGTCTTTTAGTAGTGGGGTTCGTGGTCGTTTTTTGGGATTTTCAGAAAAGTCAAAATGGGCTTGGTCCTAATATTTTCAGCACCAGTTTCCTGGCTGGACGAGTTGAATTCAAAAAGTGACAAAAAGAGGATTCATAGCTCGATATCCAGAATTAATTGAATTATTAATCAACTTTCTGTGCAGATATTCCCTGGCACACCAACACGACCAAGAAGCGCCAGTAACGCGGTAAGAAATTCATCCTCCACGACTACACAAAGCTCCGAAAACCTTTTGTTTTGTCACCATTTTGAAATTTGGATTTCCATTATGACGGCACGGCTTCTCCCGTTGTCCTCGGCGAGAATTCAAATTTTAATTTCCCCACTGGAAGCTCCCACTGGATTGTATTAAGGCTTGGAATGAAGTTTTGTAGGAGACAGACCCCCTGTTTTGTTTCAAATTCAAAATGGCCGTTTTGTTTATAATTTAAATTATTTTGTGGAATGAAGAAATCCAGAGATTTGATTCAGAATACTTTGAAAAGCTCTTGGTTTCCTTTTAGTTTTGGCTTCATTTCCCCTTTTATCATGATCACGAAAAAGATGAAATACTTGGCAGTTTTCTCCAAATTTCATTTCCTTTTGTTTGTCCAAAGTTTGCTGTTTATTGTTTGCTCTGCCAAACTAATCCATTGTGCTGTGCTCCATTATTGCACCACTGCCCGTAATTGGTTCACATTTTGCATGAATTTCTGCACGTTAACAAATTAGTAGTTGAGACTTTGTGTTTGTAGGAACCATTTTTGCGATGGTTAAATTCAGTGTTCTTTTCCTTGTTTTGCGGTTTGTGTGATGCTTGACGCTGTTTTTCTAGGAGATTCGATGAAATTTGTAGTTGGAACTAGAAGGTGTTGATTTTGGTTTATACGCAATGCATGAGCTGTGGTTGTTACTTGCTGCTGTGATTTGCTAAAGTTTGGAATTAAAGCTGAAACTAAATTAATCCAATTAATTAATTTGATTTTCTCTTGTCTTCTCTTCGTTTAGTTTGGTGGTGAGGGTGGACTTTCTCCAAGTGAAGTAGTTCGAATCCGACTCGACGGTGGTCCCAATAGTGTCAAGTGTCTCATCAATAATTCGAAATGGGGTATGAACCCAGTACTGGAAGAAGAAGAAGAGACTCCAGCCACCGCTGCCACCACCGTGGGAATGTCTGGAGGAATTGAGAAGGAAGGCGGAACAAGAGGCGGGCACGGTGGTAGCAGCGGTGATTACTCTTCCACAAGTTCAATCCAGAGAAATAGTAGTCCCGCTTCGACAATTCAGGGTAAGTCCCATCAGGAATTTCATTTTCTATTTTAACGACGTAAGGCTGGGCTCGCTGCGGTGATGGAACAAGCGGTAGGAACATTTTTTCTAGATTCGGTTAATCCAATCTACTCCCTGGGCGGAAATGCTTTTAGTTTCTACTTTCTCCAACCCAAGTGTAGGACTTGGGCATTGGGAAATACAAAACTATCAAAGCTCGGAAGAAATATTTTCAAATTGCTAGGGAATTTAGCTTCTTCTTTTTTAACTCAATCTGATGGAACTTTGGGGTGTCATTTAAAAAAAATAGAAGTGGTATATTCTCGGGAGGTGTTTCTATCAAAAAATACTGGAGAAAGAAATTGGGAAATGCGTCAAGTCGTTTCCGTTTCTACGTAACACCGCTGCCACCTGAAGTCACGCACCGTGGCCCCACCACCACCACCGTTGTTGACATTTAATTAGAAACTCCAATTCAATTACTTTACACGGTGGCTCGAGCTCAAAGTCAGTCAAAAAGTTTTCCAAGTTCCTCCACCGGGGATGCACACGGGCATTTAAGCTCCAAATTCCGTTTCCCCTTCCCATAACGCTTTCCGGTGGGAAGGAAGTGAAAAGGGATGGAGAAAGTTAAGGCAAAAGCTATTTTTGATGGAGTTTAGTTGGTTAGTGATTATGTGGGAAGATTTTGTAGTGCATTTAGGTAAGGAGGATGAGAGCGTGTCCGGAAGTGGAAATTCCTTTACGGAAAGTTTCCAGGCTGGAATTCCAGGATTTAGTTGGGTCCTTTCTCCCATCCCCACCACTTTCCAAAGGTAACATTTGTGTAAGAGCTTAATTTTACCTCCCCAAAGTTGTTCAGAATGAGTTTGTACTGAGGATGGATAATGGGAAATGAAAACTTTCCTGGATATTCAATGCAGGGGGCTGAGCTGCCAGCGTCTCTAAGCGTCTCCCCTTTCCAGTTATTTGCTCTACGTGACAAAATCTAAAACCGCAACTTTACTAAGCATAATAATTTTGCTTTGCCGATTTAGCAAGGTTTTCATACAAAATAGTGAAGGGATGAATGGGGGCAAATGCTGAACAAGCAAGGTTTGCAAAAAAAAAAATGACACGGTTCGGGGTGCTTGCGGATTATTTTTGGCACAGAAAAGGGGAAGGGATGCGAAATGGATGTTGGATTTCAAGCTTAAAAATATGAAATGAAGCTTTAGCGGATTCATCTGCTCCTCGGTGAACTGGATTTCGTGATAAAGTCAAGGGTTTGTTGACTTGTGATTAATTTAATGCACTTATTATGATCTCCAAAAGTATACAAGTATTAGAGAGTTACAATAATGATTTGTTAGATTAGCCGGGGGGTTTAGATTTGTTTTAAGATTGGATCATGGGGCTTCAATATTTGTTCTTTCTCTTAACTTTGGATTTAGTTTCCATAAGTTTGTTATTGACTTTCCCCCGTCTGGAACCATCTGGGAGAGGCTCATCCCCACCCTTCATTTTCTATTCTTACTTGGGAGGCGGAGAAAGCTGATTAAACAAATTCAATTGAAGGGGAGAGATAATTGAATTGGATTTGAATGGGAATTAAATGGGAAAGCTGTTGGCTTTAGGAATAGTATTAGTTGATGGACATTTAATGCTGGAGGATGAGGCTTTAGTTACTTTCTCCAGGCATTGGCGTTCCCCCATCATTTCTTTCAGGAGGGAAGACGGAGAAAGTTCAGATTCATTTTGTCACTGTCACTCTGCCTGATGAAGATGAAGGAACGGGGGAAAGTTTCTTATTTAAATTAATGCGGAGTTGGAGAGATGTCTTGTTGCGTTGTAATGCATGTGGAGAGTAGAGAAAGGAGAGACAAGGTAATAAAACATTCTTGGTTATTTCCAGAAGTTCCAGCGTTCCGAGTTTGTTGTAGAAATTATTTTATTAATGGAACTTTCTCCTGTCCAACACCATCAGGATCTAAATTGTGTAGTAAAGAGGGCATTATTAACATACAAACGAGAGGAATGATGGATGGAAAGGAAAGGCGTGCATGAACAGGGACGCAATTTGGCATCAATCCAACTGCCAATCCTGGAGAACGTGGGTGATTGACAGACATGGAAATAACAACTTGGAATTTGACACTCAACTTTAACATTTTACTCCGTTTGACATTTACCTGTCCATAAGCGTAAGCGTAGCGTAAAGCGAATGGGATGCGTAACGTTGTTTTGCATGCCTCTTCATACCTCATACCTCCCCCATAAACTCGATGTAGTTGACATCTAGATGAGAAGTTTGCAAGTTAAATGACGACGCCACTTACTTTCTTTTGGGCAATGGACTCCTATTGTTTAGTATTCAGCTCAGGAGTATTTGGTGCCATGTATCCTTTGTTCTCTTCCGTTTTTTAAATTCATTTTATTTTGGTTCATTTTGTCAATTCTGCTTATTAATTGTTGATAACATTATGTAATTCCTTTAATTCTTGGTATTTGGCAATTGGAATTGGCAATGTGCTAAGTTTTCTGCCGTGTTCCCGTTCGTGCTTTCTTGGATTTGCGTTTCTATTTCGGAGTATCGGGTAACCTCAATTGGATGATTTCATGCCAGAGTCCTGGATTTTATTGACTGGAGATTTATTAGAATTTTATGACACAACTTTCTACTTTGGCGCGTGTGATTCTGAGGCTTGATTTGTTCAAAGTGGTTCCCAGAGAAAGAACTCTGGAGAAAGTACGCTGAAGAAAGAACTTATTTAGAAATCGTTTGCAATTCATTGAATTCTTCAGTTTCCGATTAGGCGCTACTCTGCTGGTGCTGCCATTGTGGATTTTATGTGAAGTGGAATTGGATCCGTTAGAATTCTTTCATAATGGTGGCTTTTGGTTTTTCTTCCTTGAACCCAAGGTTGTAGAAGGATAAACCAAATTCCACTTCCGCCTTACTATGGAATGCCGCAGTTTCCGATGTAATTGGTTCCAAGAACTTCCTTTAGTTTGGAATTGGAAAAAAAAAACAGCCAATGACAGTATAAAGTTAAACTTTTTTTTGTAAGGGAAACATGAAACAGCGGATGTTTCTTCGGGTGTCTTGTTTACTTTGCGGAATTGATTGGATAAGTTTATTGCTTTCTCTGACTTTAATTTGACCTCCTTTTATAAATGGAAGACCTCCACGTCCTTTTATTAGAAAAAGAGAAACTGATGGTTCAGGCCTACTTTTGAGTAAGCATCTGTTCCTGGATTTTGGATATTTAAATTTGACTGTTTTATTCTGCCATTGTTTTATTTCCCTCATATTTGTATTGTAGTGCTTACTGCTATAAGGAAACTGACACAGATGCTCAGATGGCGGAATTAAGTCAAATAGTTTTCATTTTCTCTATTTACTATTCTAGGCCATTTAAATAAATTTCAGCCTAGGGAAGGCTGGCTGGGTGGGAGCTTTCTCCGCCATACCTTCTTACTTCAATTTCAGTTCTAAAATGGAAGTCTCCTTTCCCTTGCTTTTTCATGTGAAATGAAGGAAAACCAAGGGGGTTTCCTTTCTTCCTGTCTCCAAGGTGAAAGTAGAATCGACTCTCCTTCCTCATATTCTCATTTCTCCCATTTTCATCATTAATTCCACAGTTCCATATCAAATTACATCCTTTTGTCATTCTGATTTGAATTTGAGCACAAGATCTCCAACCCCACCACCAGAGAGAGCACCCATTATCCTTTTCACTCGGCCATTGAAATGGAACGGCATGGAAGATGCTTGGCTTTGCTTTCACTCGGCCGCCATAATTGGTTCCATTGTGTTGTGCCATGACGGGGAGGCGGGAGGGTTTTCGGGGTCACCGTACCATCTTCTTTGCTTATTCAAAATCTTGTCCTTGTCATCATTATCTACCTTGTAGAGATGTGACTTTGATTTGATGACAATGGGAGAGAGGGAGAGAGATTTAATTTTAGAAAATACATTTCCTTTCCTCCAATTTATATTATCATAAGATCATTTTCTGCTTTCTAGTTTCCTTCTCCCGGATTTCATTTCCGATTCATTGGAGTGGAGTTTACAGGGTCGTAATTCCGTGTCCTACTCCTTCACCATATATTTTTGGTCATTCCAAGCATGAGAACTGACAGAGGCGGAAGTGGAGAAGAATAACTTTTCCGACTCGATGTTCCTTGTTGATTTCGTAACCTAATTAATGGGGCTCAGGTGCTTGTTATGTTCTGCCTGCACTACTGGATTTATGGCTTTATGCCTTTTGCACACACTTAACCTTCCATTTCCACTAGATAGGTGCGCAGAATAAGGAAAGTCAGTGGGCTTTACGTATAAATTCCCAATTAAGGCCATTAATTTGGATTCAAGCAGGAAGTGCCGTTGGATGGGAATTTATTTAATTTATTATGGTAGCAACAGGAGAAAGAAAACTAAGCTGATTTTACGGTTTTAAGGAAATCTGTTTTGAAAACAAGATTTGCTGGGATGCATTTTTCACTTTTGTAACGTTACAAGGGCAGATGAACTAGGAGGGCGGATCGTGCAGAGATGCATCTTTAGTTATTATTTTATATTACTGGAAATCAAAACAAAGATGAGGGACCTGATGTGGAATTAAGTAGAACAACAGGCTATGAATTTGAAATCCTTTGTCTTGAATCGTGTCTTCCCCCCACTTTCTGCTAGCTATTGATGGTGGAGCTTCCATTTTTTTATGTTGGATGGGAGAGCAACAATGGGGTTTTTGATGCTCTTGTTTCCTGTGATTTTGTGATCTCAGTTTCTAACGTACAGGTGCGTGTAGTTCGGGAAGTGGCAGGTGCTGTTCGGATTCGTTCAAGCGTGAATTTCCTTCCAAAGTCGCTTTTATACAAGATAACATTTTGCTCAGATTTCCATTTTGAAAATGAAATCAGAGAGTCCGGGATGTGACGAATGAATGCTGAAACTGATAGCATTTAAAGTTTAGGCATTAGCTCAAGGAAGATGTGATTTTGGGAACTACCATGAAATTGTTACAATGAATCCCTGTACCTTTTTCCCATGCCATAAAGCATCGAACAGTCAAGAAGTTCAGAGTCAATCACCAATGCCGCACCATGTCAGAAGTTTATCTCTTGAGTTTGTTTATTAAACTCTGGTGATGCAACGTTTAAATCTTAAACCCACAGTTTAGGAGTAGGAGCGCTGAGTTTTTAGCCCGCATGCATAAAACATGCCTGGCAATTTAAACTGTGTTTAACCTTTGCCATTGCCAACTGCACTTCCAAAGAAGGAACCAACAACGGAGAACGGACTCATTTAGATTCTAATGTATTGGGGTTATGACTTTACATTCTGCAATCTTCAGGAGCAAGGAGGCGGAGCAACGATTGTTAAGTGGGATAGACGGAACAAAGTAGAGCACATAGTGCGTTTCACCGCTGCTCCTGTTTTGGAAACCAAGGGTGGGTGGGTTTTTAAGTGTGTGTGGATTTGATGATGTGAAGATGTGATCTAATTCCGTCTCTAAAAAATAGAAATGGTTCACCTGGGCATTCCTACTTACTTACTACATTTCCCCCCATTTTCTTTGCTCAGTCTTCTGTAACCTTTGTAAAGGTACTCCCCGTGCTGGTGTGCTCTTTGGGAATTAAAATCTTGACTCTTGATGTTCATAACTGAGGTGAGGAGGCAGGCGAGTGAGTTAAGTTGATAAAGTACCACTTTCAACTACCTCCCTATTGAACCTCCGCAAAAGTTTTAAGCGACAAGACGCTGGTGATCCAGGTGCACTAGTGAGTTTGCATTCTGAGAAAATGTGAAGGTTAATTAAATTGTTGACTTTTGGAGAGGAGACATGGTCATTGTCAAAGGAAAACTAGAACAGGTTCTTGTGACTCTATTGTGTGGGTAGCGGTTTCGCATCAAAGGTCCTCGTTTTTCCAAAACACTGCGGACTGAGCATCCCTGGGTTGTACGAAAAAGGAATCTTGATCATCAGTAGTGGTTTTGGAATTTGGCAAGTGCGGTGGTGGTATGAGTGAGCTAAGTCTGTGGACAACAATTGATTTCTTAAGTCAAGTGTTTCCTTTCCATTGTCTTTGGTCGTAAAAACATTGTAACTTTGGAGTGCGACAAACTGTCAGTTCCAGTTAGCTGCAGGGATTCGGGAGCGTTGTGTCGTGATTTCTCGTTCTCATTCTGTCACCACCGCCACGGTCACCGTCTGACACCCATCATTATCATTACCGGCACAAGGTTTCGCTGATCCCATTGGGTCTAACCTCGTCCTGGAATTCTTTGTTTTCAACCGTGCCTGGAATAATTTATGAATAAGGTGAAAGTGGTCCCAGTGTCACGGTGCCATTGTCATCCCCCTCAACCACCAGCGCATAGCACATCATTCCTAAAGATAAAGCGTCTAGTTTTGTGATGATTGACTTTAATCACCTTACTCATTCAACTGAAAATGAATTCAGTCAAATGGTTACACCTCCTGCTCCTGCTCTCGGATAACCTCAATCCAATAGCAATTTAAGGATAAACGTGGATGGAATTATAGGATTTCAATCAACAATCATGCGTGTCACTGCGGCTGGGGATGTGAACCAATTGGGGATCAAAACCACAAAAGAGCACCTTAATTGACTAACATTTCACTTTTTGTTCAGTTTGAGAAAGTGGAAAGGTCAAAGGAAAGGAAAACGCTCATCAATTGACTTGTTTAGTCCAACTACTCTTTTTTTTTTGTGAAAAAATCCTGTTTTATATCCTGATTCTGCCAAGTTGTTCCATTCATCTCCTCTGTTATGGACGGGTGGAAAGTGAAACTGAGATTAAAAGTGATGCGTTGGTGATTTGGATGAAAGTGAATTTTGGCCCAATTTCCAAAAACAGGATTCCTGTTTGGTGTCAGTGTAATCAGGATCAGTCAACCACGACGATCAGTACTTGGATCGGGGACTCAGGAAGGAAGGTGTAATTAGTCAATGCCTTTGCCTGACACCTTAATTTTTGTCACAATTGTTTGTGGACAGATCACTTTCTCTTGTGCCTCATTCCGCATCTCCTATCGGTCACGACACTACTTTTATCATCTGGGTGCAGTGGAAGAATAAGGAAATGTTTAATTATAAATTCGTTACTTGTGTCTATCGGTAAGCTTTGTGTCAACAGTGGGTGCTCCCTGTGAAGTCAAGACTTATTGGGGGCCTTGGTGCTGGCAAGTTGACAACCCGTTATTGGCAGTGTCGAGAAAAGATAAAGCCAGACGGAGGAAAAGTGCTTTGTTGATCCTAATCTTATTGATACACTTGTGTGTGCTGGTTAATCATTTTCATTAGCCAATCTCATTTCCTACTTTGGCATCAAGCTGACAAGAAGTATTCGTCATCGGCCCATGTCCAGGTGGACTCACTTGGGCTATTCTGATTTAGAAGCGTGGGTCCTGCCTTTCTGTGCAATTTGTGGGAGAAGTGAATGTACGTGGGTCCATCCCATTGTTGTGTTTTCTTGGATGGATTAGTGCGTGAGTTTCCATCGGTTTGAGGTCCTTTTGTTTCCTAAAAAAGAATAGTAAAGTGTTTGGAGTTGGTTTTGGGACTTGTACCTGGGATTTATGGGACTCCGAAATGAGTCATCGCTTGGAATTATAAATCTACGGTGGTCGTGAGTAAGCCAGGAGGGTTAGGAAGGAAGCGAAGCGACCCCTCCGAAAAGATTCAGATCATCAGGCCCACTCCCCACAAGTGGCACCATCATGAAGATCTCCATCAGTTTTTGCGTGCTGGAGAATAATGGACAAGAACTATTGTCAAGTGTTGTAATAGTCATCATACCGCAGGAGGAAAGGAGGATTAGTCAGCAGCGTTGGATTGGGAACTCTTTTGCATACTGTGGATCAGTGGATCTTCATCATTGTTGTCGGATCATCATCTCCTAATTGCTGAGTAGATTATTCCCTCCTTCAGTTGACTCACTTTTTAGTGTGGTACTGTGCTAGTAATAAAATGTGGACAAGTAATTGTGAGTTCTGGATAATGTGACAAGTGTTCCAGCAGATCCTGGTGTCTGTTGCTCACCCCGCACCGCTGCCGCCGCCGCCGCTCCTGCTGCGGTCTTATTTGTCTTCCTGGGCAAATAATCCCGAGAACAAACACTATAAAGGGGAATGACTTAAAAAAAAAAAGAGACTAAACTGGGATTAGGCCGCAGAAAGTCCATTTCAGGAAACTAAAAAGTGTTTATCCAGAGGCTTCTTTTTGACTGCCGGTGACATGTCGTCGTCAATGTCATCCCCTGCCAATAGTACTGCGAGTAGTGGGGGTGGGAGATGGACGATTCGGGACGTGAAGAAGAGAAGTAAGAAGAGTAGTGGTCGGACGCTTCCCAGTCGCTTAAAGTTCTTGGGTGGGTCCAAGCATCCTTCTGTCAGCACTGGGAACATTGCGTCCTCCCCTACGACCACCACGATCCAAACCTCGAATACTGAGCGCATTGTGGTTACCAAGTCCACCCTCAGCATCTTCAAGGGACGAAATGACCCTTGGGCATTTGATCTTGAGGACTCGGTGACCTCTGGTGGTGGATCTTCCTTTGAATATGGATACCCCTTCCCACCATTTGCCCCACATCAGCTCAACCTCAGTTGCATCAACTACCCATTATCATCTCGACGCAGAGAGGCCCCACCAAGGAATGTGGAGCTTGGGGATGACGAAAGGTCAAAGAGCTTGACCAGGGCAGAGGGCGAACGAAGTTCAAAGTTTCTCCGGAATTTAAGTCGAAGGAAAAGTGGGAGCGTGGCAATAATTCCACAAACCCATCAAAACCCACCACCACCTTCCTCCCCGAGGTCAAGCCCAATGGGGAAAAGTTCCAGAAGTATCTCCAGGTTGAAACTGAACAATTCCAGTTTGTCCAAGTGCTTTACAGGATCCTCCAATCATGTGTCTCCAGGAGGGGAAAGTTCGGATTGGGACCTTGACTGCTACTTGCCCAGTTCTTCTAAGCCCCCGCGCCCCACCACCAATTCCACGGATGTTTCCATTGTGTTCAATGATCTCGACGACGAAGAGCAATTTTATCCATCAGGTTTCTTGCGATTTTATTTTAACTTTTTATTCCCGTGGGTCGTAGGAATTTTTGATTCTTGAATGCATTTTACTTTTATTGTGCGTATCATGTTGCGCTTGCGTCTGCGTTAATGGTTGAGGAGTCCTTTGTTTCTGTTTCTGGTTTCGCATATTTGGATCAAATTACATTTAACGCCTTTTTGTTTTATCGCTGATGATGAAGCGAAAAGTTACGTTGTGACTCTGGGATTCTATTGTTAGTTGTTGCTTTGGTTTGCCGGTTGGTGGGCGTTGTGGATCTTAGCAAAGTGACTGTGTCGTTCAGTAGGACTCTTTCCACGACGGTTGTTATGTCTTGACAATAATAATTGTTTGTAATGGGCCGGTTTCGCTTGGGTAGACCAGTGGGTAAGGTCCCATCTCCCATGGTTGACTTTTGTTAATTTTATTCCAACATCCGCTCCTGCACTACAGGTGGAAATGATTGTTGTACCTCAGTAATAGTAAACTGGTGGCTGAGGCGTTTTTGAGGTGCTTTGGTTATTTGGAAACGGTGATGCGTGACCAGAGGAGTTGTTTGGAGTTTCTCCAATTTAATTAAACTTCATTGTTATGTTGTGGGAATGACGAAAGAGGAGTCATGGACGACCCTTGAGTATTTTTGTTGGGAAGGTTATGAAATCTGAATTGGATTCAATTGAGGACTTAAACTCTCCACTTTTGCATGATGGTGATTTAGGGAAGTCAAGCCCCTGTCCCATGTGGCATAACTAAGTTAAAATGAACCAAGTATGAGTTAGTAGACTGCGGAAAAGTATGGGAGGATGCCATGTTTTGGTTACGCAGAAAAAGAGGGTCACAAGTCACAGGGAAGTGGGTGCTTCTCGACCCCAATTTTAGTGATCGTAATTTTGGCAAAAGAGGAAGGCGATGCGCGAATCTTATTTATATTTTGGATGAGATTAGCATAAGGGGTAAATGAGGCTTAATGAAATGTTTTTCTTGTCTTGACAGATACGAGTTATGACAAAGCATGCGGAAGTGAGCGAAGAAGCTCGGCACCCTTGACGCCGCTTCTGGGCCGTGATGCCCCGTCAAGATTTGCTGTAAGTGTTTTGGAAAATGCTCAATTCCAGAAGATGTTGATCCAGATTTTAATTCCTTTTTTTGTTCCCTAGAATTTCTTTTCCAAGAGGTCTTTCAAATCAAATCCGCTCAAACGAACGAAAAGTGTGACGAAGTTGGAACGGAAAAAAGTCGCTGGCGCTGAAAACGAAAGGTGAGCAGCGATTCAGAAGGTTTCGGAAGATGTGGAATTATGGTTAATTAAACTGTATTATAAAAAATCTTTCCAGTATTATATTCCCATCACGCCTCCGCACCTCAAGATCTCACGAAAGTCTCCTGACCTGGACAAATCACTCGGTACAAAACTTTGTCGCTAGTGGGATGATGTCGACTGTGGATTTAACTGCTGGGGATGTGACGGTGCGTCCCCTCCACCCCTCAATGCTTGGACAGGATTTTGCATTTCAAGTGACAACGCAGTCCAGTGGTCCAAAGTACTATTCATGCTCTTCCATGGCTGAGCGTGACGCTTGGGTCCAGGCTCTTCGTCAAGCAATCAAGCCATACTCGGATGAAGTTCGGCGCCTCGACAATTCCCTCAAGCTCTGGATCCTGGAAGGGAAGGGACTTGCGACTGGGAAGCAATCAGCGTCCAAGCGCTACTTTTGCGAACTCTATCTCGATGATACGCTCTATGCTCGAACGTCTAGCAAACCGAAAGGAGAAATGCTCTTCTGGGGAGAACATTTTGAATTTGCCCAACTTCCCAACTGTATCCAAATGATCACCGTCATTTTCTTCCGGGAAGGAGACAAGAAGCGAAAGAAAGACAAGAACACCTGCCTTGGTTAGTTTATTTTTCAATTAGTTCCAAGTACGACCGACAGGCTGACACGACCGACTTCGAGAGTCCTCCTCTACTTTTACTCTGAGAAAAGTGACTTACGGTGCTACAACCCAGTAGCTGCTCCGTGTCACCATAACTTTGTGGTGTAAACTAGCTGCGGCTCCAGGGAAGTTTTAATTAAAGTGTTAAGGATGAAGAACGACCGTGGGCTGGAGGACAATGAGAAATGGCCTCAAGAAGTTACCCACCACCGTCACCATAAGGAGGAGAGTTCCGAGCGGATCATAAGGGGCAGGGGACAGGGAGCAGTTGGAGAAGATGGAAGATCTTTCCAGAAGGACTTTCACTGACTCGTTTGTGGGAGGAAAGAGAAATGTTTTCTGGAGAAAAATGTAGAGACTGAGTAATCCCTTTTCCCAAATGACTCGATCCTCCTTCTTCTTCTCCAGCAAGTCCTTTGATGTGGATTTTTTGAGTCTTCCAATTTTGATTTTGTTTCCATTTCGTTTTGTTTTTCAGGAAAAGTGAAGATTCCTGTGAGTACAGTGAATTCCCGGTACTTGATAGAGAAATGGTACCAAGTGATGCCCGAGTCTTCTCCTTCCTCAAAGGAAAAGGAAAAAGACTCAAAGGATGGACCTTCCATTCGAATCAAATGCAAATTCCAGACAGTGGACATACTCCCAGTACGGTGCTACAAGCCTTTTCTCCAAGTAAGCCCCCGAACGACTGTCAAGTCAACGTCTTTCATGTCACTGGTGATGTCGTCTGTCATGCTTATGCTAATGTGTACATTTTATTTTCAAATAGTACGTGAAAGACGAATTTGGCCCCGTCTGTGAATCCCTGGAGAACGTTCTGAGCGTAAAGGCCAAGGAAGATTTGGCAAGTGCAATGGTCCAAGTCCTCCATCACGAGAACCTGGCCAAAGAGTTTATTGCTGAACTGGCACTCCAAGAACTTTTGAAGAGTGGTAAGGAGAAAGTCTTCGAGGAGGAAGAGTTGATTGGGCAATTAAGCCTCTTTCTGGGATCTTTGGAAATGTGACAATCACAAAGTTTTAAGGTTCTTGCCATTAACTCAGGTTTCCTGCTTCCTTAAATATAAAATGGAAGCGGAGCCTCACCAAAGCGTCAAAGGAATTTCAGACATTGTGATAATTTCATTCTTCGTGTCAAGAATGGAACTCGAAAACGGCAACGTTTTCAATCTCCTTTGAAGTGATTTTCAGTTGTGATTGGGTGGTGATTATTTTGAGTTGAGGGTCAAGCGATGCGAAAAATGTGTCTGAGAAGCATGATTTTGATTTTCTTTTCTTGTTTCAGGGGATGAAAAGTTGACATTCCGTGGTAATTCCATTGCTACCAAGGCCATGGAGGCCTTCCTGAAACTAACAGGGTCCGAGTACCTCCAGAGCACGCTGGGGACTTGGGTCGAAAATTTCCAGAACTCTGAGGATGTTTTTGACTGCGAAATTGACTCAATGAAACTCAGTTCCAGTACGAGCTTGGCCAAGAATCAGCAAAACCTTCGGAATGCAGTGGACACCGTTTGGAAATCAATTCTAAACTCCCAACCCAATTTCCCAGTGTAAGTTACGTAGTCCCGCCGGTCCGGCTCCCAGTTGTTACCACCACCGCTCGCTCCAGATTCCTTTGAGAAAGTCAGGAATAATGTTTCCAATTCTTCTTGTTGCGTCGTTGAGTAACGGCGGCGGCAGTGGCGTCTGAATTTTTTTCCGATTCATTCTTCTGTCCTGCCGTCCTTCTGTCCCAGTCTTTACTACTTTCTTCCTTCCTTTTTTAAAAGTAACGACTGAGATCCTAAATCCTAAGCGTGGCGTCTATCCATCTTCCACTACTCCAAATCCAATTCAGTTTCTTTTCCTTTTTCTACACTCTTCCTTTGCTCCAGTTCCGTAGAGACTTCGATTTCTTTTTTTTCTTTTTGAAATGTGAAGAGAATGAAATAATGGAGAAAAATTCTGTTTCTCTTATTTCGGAGAAAGGAAAAGATCGAAGTTAAAGTGGAGGCGGTTGAGGATCAGTAGAAATTGAGAAGTTGGGACTGGGAGTGTGAAAATTTAATGGATTTTCTCCTCCTACTCCCGTTTCCCATCATGCATTTTATTTTATTTTGGTTGGATAATCTTTCAGGGAATTGCGAGACTGTTTTTCACATTGCCGAGAAGCCCTCAAGTCAGCTGGAAGAGACGAACTGGGAGATCACTTGATTTCAGCCTCCATCTTCCTCAGATTCCTCTGCCCTGCCATCCTGTCACCAAGTCTCTTCAACATTACCAATGGTAAGGAAATTAATTCCGACCTGCTCTGGTCTGGTAGCTGGGGATAAAAACCGAAGGCGACGTGATGTGAATTTTATAAATTGCCCTTCACTTTCTGGAACTTCCTCATGCTGGTCATTCAGCGCCACCGTCGCCAGGCCGGGGATTAAGATGAATTGACAAAAAAAAAAATTTTCTCTGTCCAAACAGAGTATCCCACCGAGAAATCAGCGAGAAATTTGACCCTGGTGGCTAAAGTGATGCAGACGCTGGCCAATTTCACGAGGTTCCAAGGGAAGGAGACGTACATGGAGTTCCTCAATGAATTTGTGGAGAAAGAAGCGGACAACATGAAGAACTTTCTTGCTCAGATCTCTGTAAGTTCAAAATATCATTCGAAATCAGCGTCGACCAGGCCGGTAGTTTTTGGCAAGTTAAGAGAAGGTTCAAAGGCAAGGTGGAGAGAAAATTCTTGGAACCGCAGCGCATCAATCAAGGAAAGCAAGGAAAGGGGAAACATCGACTTTGTCACGTTCTTTGATATTTTGTTTGTTTACCATTGGTCTGGGATCCAGCGGTGTTTGCTTTTAGTTTGAACGAAAATTGGGAGCTGTAAGAAGAAAAAGGGGTTCCGCTTCCGCTGCAATCACCTTAACCTCCCCTTAAGAGTATTGGCTGGAACGTGTAACTGTCCACTTTCAGGTCCAATTGCCCGTGACAGGCGTTTTAGGTTTCATGAAGTTTGGCCCATTTGCTCCAACGTCTTTCCTTTTATCTTTCCAGAGTCCGTTTGAAGAAGAGTGGAATGACGATGGTAAACGGAGTAGCAGTGGAGGAAACGGAGAAAGTCCGAAAGTGGATCCAAGATCTGTTGGTGGTTTCATTGATTTGGGAAAATACTTGAGCATTCTCTCGACTCTTCTTAGCGAGTCTGTGGGGAAAATTGCACCGAAGGTAAGACAGAATCCTTTATTTGAAGCGTCTCCGCCCCCGGAGCGGTGCAATGTACAGATTATTGAATATTGGCAGGTTTTGTTGTGAAGTGCCAGCACTGCCACGTAGGGACCATTTGTTACCACCACCAGGTTATATCTCATAAATCTTTTTTTTTTTTGGTTTGACAGAATGAAAGATTCAAGAAATTGCAAGACCTGCTGGAAACAATTCACTCGCTCCTCAAACAACCACACAATGCGACCAACGTTGCCGTTTTCCCTTTCCCACATTTAACAACGCCACCACCTGGAGCGCCACCTCCGGCCCCAGTGGGTCTCCCACATCCACCGTCATCCAATAGGAGCTCAACCCCAATTCTCCTCAACCAGGGGCACCAATACCAAACTCCTCCGGGTGGACACTCACCGGTCAACCCTTTGTCAACTCCGATTTATGCCGTCACAAATGTAAATCCGAACGTAAAGAACATTTCACAAGTACAATTGATGAATGCGGTGGGAGGAGTGGGACTTCCAATGCCACTCCATCTCCAAATCCCCCAAGGATCCCATCATCCCTCCACCCACGTGATGTTACATAATCAGCGCTCAGGCTCTCAGGCATCATCCGGCTATCAAAGTCAGAGTCCCGTGCTCGAAGGGGACAAGTCAAAAAATAGCTCACCACAAATGAGTTCTTCGGGTGGGACTAGTAGTTTGGAGGCTGAGAAATCAGGGATCCCCTGGACAGATCGGAAGGACAGCAAAGACAGTTCAGGAAGTGCTACCCGGGCCGTGCCCCCGCTGAGCTTTAGTAATCCAGGATTTACAAATCGGAAGTCAGGGACTCAAAGCGTGGATGATTTGAGCAGGGTGGGATTGGAGGGCTCAGGAGCCAATGGTGGTCAGAATGACGAGGCTGAGTTTAAGAAACGGTAAGCTCTTTACACCCCATCACCATTATGAAAGCACTTTGCTTGACAGTTTTTCAACATACTTTTTTGACAGGTTGACAAGATCCTCGAGTTCGTCCGACTATGAATTTGCGTCAAGTGCTATTACTTCCTCCAAAGCAAAATCACGCTCAAGTAAACCAAATGGAAAGAAAGGAGGGAAATCCAACGGCGTTAATCACAATCGCCTGAGTCGACGCTCCTCGGCCGAACTCTTGCGGAAGAATCACCCATACAGCTCCTCCTCTGATGACGATTCGGACAGTGGGCTCGTGAATGACAAGGACATGGAGCCTGCCCCCCAATTACCCCCTCGACGCTCCCATGCAAACAAAGGCCAGCAGAGGTATGGCCCCCCTCGACAACCCCTGGACAACCCTGGGCAACATGGACAAAAGTCACTGGAAGAGGTGAGACATACGAGTCCACATGACTCTTTTGGAATCAATCCACACGAGGTATGCCCCTGGAGAGGGAAGCGTTTAATTACTCTGCATGTTGCTGGAGTTGCATGCGCCTTACGCAAGTGTTTCTCAACTTTCTCTGAATTTTTACTGGAGCTTCTTGATTTTTAGTAACTAGAAAAGTAGTAGCAGCATTCATCCCTTTCTGACGGCTTTGTAATTAGTGCTGCAAACAAAATTAACACAAATAGCGAAAGGGATGGAATTAGTTGCTAACTGATGGTTTTGTTTTCCAGTATGAGCGAGAAATGGTAGAACTACGCAGGGCCATGGAAGCGTTGCAAGTTAAATTGAACCGGGCAGAAGAGAGGCTCTTTGGGCACGAGCAGTCCCCGAGACAGCAAGGATCTGATGGGAGCCACTCCCACTCTCCTCTACTAAGCCAATACGCCCAACAGTCCCCGAATGAGAGCGTCTCTAACCGAAATTCGCAATTGGATGAAAAGGAAATGGAGCAACTCCTCCAACGATTCTTGAGTGCGGAAGAAGAAATGAAGAGAGAACAGGAGCTCCTGCTGGCCCTGGACCGAAAGCAAAAGCAAATTGAAGCTCAAGAACAAAAGGTAATTAAGACATTCCAGCAGGCCCGAATGAGGAGCACAAGCGTATTTCCCTAGAAAACGAGAACTTACAATCCATTCGGTTTGATGTTCCTCTGGAGATTTCTCTCTTAAAAATTTTTTAATTGCCTCATTTCTCGTAAAGGAAGTGCTGCTTTGATCATTTTTAGACTCTTTTGTACGATTCATGCTAATTTCATCTCCTATCTCTCCAGATTTCACGACTGGATGCTGTGAATAATCAACTCCTGAGTGCCCTCTCACAAATTCGTGACAGCCTCCAGCAACAACACGTTCAACAACAACAAATGAAGATCCAACAACAGTTGGTCAAACAACAACAACACCTCCAGTCCCTCTCCAGTAGCTTGGCCATCCCTGCCCCCCATGGTCACAGCAACAATTTCCGAAGCAGTACCCACCTCCGAGCAACCACCAATTACCTCAACAATAACATGGGCGGAGAAGAGGAGGTCATGGTGACGCCGGAGCGACCGTCACGACTCCTCCCCAGCCCACGCCACTCCCTCAATGCCTCTCAACTGCCGAGAACTTCTAACAACAATACGACAAAGATCCTCATCACTTCGGATCATAACTCCACTGGGAGTAGTTCTGGAAGTGTGTCTCCAGATAGTTTGGACAACCATCAACACTATCATTCCTCATCAAATCGGGATTCCTCGACCATACTGGGGGAGCAGGCACTCCAGATGCTCGCAGAACTTAAAAGTAGTTCCTGTTAGCCCCCGGCAAGCCCAAGCACAAAATGAATCAACAAGTGTTCACTATTACTCTGTACCGTGAACCCTTTCGTTGAATTTCCCTGCCAGTTTTACTACACACAACCACGGAAAACGGATCTGATGAATTTATATTAATTTTAATTGAAAATTGATTTACAATTTTTGTTGTGATAGAAAACTGGATTTGAATGTTCGTTTTTCGACTACTGGTTGTGCCCACTGTTGATCTTTTTTTTTTTTTTATAATTCGCATGAATTGGAGTACCGACCGTGGAATTGTAACCCTTCGACTCCTCTTTAGCCCCTCAATCTTA
>JAQIWD010000029.1:0-51889 GCA_034694825.1 Anurida granaria
CAAAATCATTGAAATCAATGTCACCATTTTATAAAAAGGAAAAAAAGAAAAAGAGATCGATCCTTTGATTTTCCACATGTCACTTGTTTGGTCAATTGTTTTAATTTAGTTTAAAAGGAAACGAATTCACTTACCTGGAAGTGCTTGTCTCCCTCTGCGAATCTACGGGGGAGAAAGTACAATTAATTTTAATGCACATTTATTACCATGCACAACATATTTAGGAGAAAGTGAAATTAATAATTCTCGGGAGAAAGTTCATTGAATTCAGAACAAAAGAATTCATTAGAAATTACTAACACGACAAGCCATTCCTTCGGGAAGAGAAACGTTTAAGTGCTTGGCATGTTCTAGGTTTGTTCACCTCCGCACAAATACTTTAGCAAAATTTTGCCGAACAATGAAAATGATTGAAGTTTCAGTATTTAATTGTAAAAATTTTTTTTTTAAAAAAAAACGGAAAAGTGGTTTTAATTTCCTTTTGTTGACCTAAAAAACTGAAGGATTTTATTTTAATTTTAAGATTTTGAGTAGAATTATTAAAGGGCACTCAATGTTATTATTGCAGGAAACAACTCTTGCTCATGTGAACTAAAATTTTTAATAAAATGCTCTGTTTTGCAGCCGCTTTTTCAACGCGGAATGTCGATTTTTTTAACAAACATTTTTTGCAATTTCCTTCAATACAACTCCAAATGGACACTGAAATGATATTAAAATAGGAACTAATTTGAGAATTACTTACTTTTTGTTCTGAGGATTGAGGAACTGCTGGAAGTGAGACTGAAAAAGTGGTTAAATTTATAACTAACCAGAAAATGGTAATAATTGTGGAGTTAAACCATTGCTTATTTCCACCCATTCTGTTTCTGTCACTTTCTGGAAAATTCCAGAGTGTTACTAAATGTGACTCAATCGACTGACGCCGCGTTTGGAACTGAATGAGCCACTTTCTCTCCTTTTCCCTTGGAATGGCAACAAGAGAGGAAAGTGGGAAAGTGGGCAGAGTCCAGGAAATACCCGGTGGTGGTACAAATGAAAACAAAAACCCCTGGGAGTCCAACGACGACGAATAGGCGACAGGTCATTCACCACATTTTCTTCAGAAAATGTGAACCCAAGCCTCTGAACTTATTCTCACCTAAAAATTCAAACACGAAGGGAACAATAGGAATCAAGAAGAAAGAAAACTTGCACCAGACTTTCTCCACTCATTTCATTTGTCAGGGCGCATTGGTATCGTCTCCAAACTTTTCCTCGTTTCAGAATCCGAATGTAAAAAATGTAAATTTTTTTGTGATAATAGTGGAGGGTAAAAAACCAAATTTGGGTAACCATAGAAACCAGTCCTTAGTTAGGAAGCATTTGGTTTTTGTTTACTTTTTGCAGCCTCTCGTGTGAACTACCGTGTGGTAAGAATCATCTAAGAAGACTTTTCATCGCAAGTCAGTCAAATTACTCATCAACTTTTTGCAATTCAACGAATTGAACAGACACTTTTTGTATAATTGTATATGCACAAATTAAACTGATTTTGGATTTTGATCATCAACTTTTGACATGCTCGATTACGCGCTGAAGTAAGTACAAAATTCAGAAATTAGGCCGTGGCTGTAAGAACAATTTTTTTTAAACGGCGTCTTCTTGTCTGAATTTCAGACTTCCCCGTATCCAATTGCGTTACAAGGATGAAGGTTCGGACATTGAACCTCCAAAATTCGTCCTTAAAAGTAGCGTTACCAAACCCGACTGGCCATTGAATCGGATTATCCCCCCACCAACCCGATTCCGGACGCATGACTCATCCCCACCATTGTCACCTTGCCCAACGGTTTTGGACCTTCCATACAAACCACCACCACCGTACTGTCCTCCAACAATCATTCCTCCACCTACCCGCTTCAAAAATCTCATTCCAGATGAGGCTGAACTGATTGACCGAATTATGAATCGAAAACATACTCCACCCGGAAGGAAGAGCATGCTACTGACATCGCCTGGAAGGGACCACTTAGCCAATGCCGTCTACCGCCCCCCACCAAGTCGAGTTTACATCCCACCTCCTCCGCGCCCCGTCAACATTTCGGATCTTCTTCTGGACCTTGAACGTGGCGTTGAGGATGGTCCGACTGGAAGATACCGGAGACGTCGAAGTAGCCCCCTTCGCTTCGGCATCGACTGTGAGCGACCCCCACTCAGCGCACGATTGTTGTGGTATGCCAAGCACGCCAATATCCGGGAAGCGATCGTCAAGGAGAAGCAACGGCAAGCCGGAAACAAGCCAGTGGAAAAGGTCATGAGCCAAGAATTCGATCAAGAACTGGAGGGGTATGACTTCGAGGAAGAAGCGAGACAAAAAAGGTTGATGGAAACGATTGCCAACTTGCCCAAGTTGCCGAAATTTGAGATGCCCAGACCAAACGTCCCGGGGGAAAGGGGGGATGGATTTGCGTTCAATGTTGGGCCGCCACGTCGGAAATTAGTGATGACCCGCCTGGAGAAGGTGGCAGCCAAGTTTGGAGGTCAACCGCAGGTGAGCCAAGCTGGAGTTCCCCCGCATGAGCTTCGTCGTCGTCCTGGACAGGATCCCGGTCCAATGCCCATGGCGCCTCGTCTCCCTCGGGACTTGATGAAGGCCCCAATGCGCTTCCGACCAATGTTCAAGAAGCCAGTGAAGCCACCTGTAGCCCTAGTCAGGAAGAATCCAACGCTCAACCTGGCACAAGGGAATGGGACTAAACCCGGACCAAAGAAATTACCTGACCATCTCCGTTATGGTAATTTCAAGATGAGGAAGCCAAATGAGCGACCAAATCCGATCGTCCTTCCGCCGTTCCGATTTTCAACCAAACCGCGTTACTACTAGGGATGGGAAACATCCAAGAAAGAACCCTCGGTACACATTATCAAGCAAACTAGACAAAGTCATTAAGAGATTAATAGTAAAAGTGCCCTAGCACAATTCCAAATTACCTTGTGAGTATTGTTGAACGAGTTGCGTTAATAAAGCGACTCGCATCTACTGAATCTAATGATTTTATTCAAAAACCTGTCAATCAAGAAATTCTTACTAAAATTCGAGTTAATGATTCTGGAAGATGGAATGATTCTATGGAAGAGTAACCAAATGTCTGTTTGTCTAAATAATGTCCGCTTAACTGCTGTAAAACTAAAGCCCTGAATATAAATGTTGCACTTAAACATAAGTCGTGTAGAAGGATAAGAATCTGAATTGAAAAGTCATAACAATACTAAAATACGAATGAACTAAATACTAAGAGAAATGAAATGAAGACGTTCAATGGTGAGTAACTCTAATGTGCCCTGTACAAGATCCCTTAGAACGTAGCACGAAGGCCTTCAATATCAAAGTTATAGCAGTAACTCCTACTCCACCTTAGGCTGCGGTGGCAGGCGGTTAACCAGGTCTGAATAGGAGACTGGCAGAACAAGCCGTTCCATTGCCCGAATGGTCTTCTGGAACAAGGCCAACACGGAGCCATTGACGGACGGAATGTTAGTGGATCGGTAATGAGCTTGGAGTGTAAGGTAATAAATTGCTTCCAAGTCTTCGAATTCTTCCAAATTCTGACCGAAAGAAGAACCTTGGAGCCATGCCGAGACGTATTGGGCTGGTGGTGGTGTCGGCGCACCTGAAAATAAAAAATACAACATAAAAATTAATATGCCAAATTAAATAATCATCTGCAGGATACCTACTTCATTATAATTATGGTAACATTGAACAATTTCTGCCAAATCCACTCACAAAAGGCAGTCAATGCTTGCAGCGCTGTTAACGCGTCTAGCGTTTAGTCGTTTAATAGTATAATGGTAATACTTACGAATGCCAGAGATTTCATTGATGTCAAAGTCTGAGGAAGAGTCCATACTGTCTTCTTCATCGTGGATTTGGTGTAGTTGATTCCGGGGTTGGTCCACTGGACACTTCTGGGTATTTTCGCCATCATTCTCTCGCCCATGAATTGAGGGAAGATGAGCCTCATTAAGGTCTCCGACTTGTTCAGGATTGTTTTCAAGTGCCCCAATTGGTTTCTGCATGGGGTTGTTGGCTTCGATAAGCAGAAGGGAAGGACCCTCATCGTCGCCGCCCTCCGAGGTACATTCAAATTTCCAATCCAGCAAGTCGTCCGAGATTTCAGAAAGATTCGGAGCTAAGCCTGGAGATTCCACTAACATTTCTTCTTCAGTGGCCGCTCTATACGAACTTGCAGGTGGTGTTGGTACTTTGGAAAATCCTTTGATATCATCGTTCGGAGGAGCTTGGGAGTCCTGTAGCATTGAAATGTAAGGAATACGAGTGGATCAGTCTCTGCCGGTGGAATTCACAAGTCATATGCTTACCATGTCTTCCGTAATCCAAGGGTGGAGTTCAATCCAGTGTAGCACATTGTCCTTGGTGACATCAGGAAGCTTTTTCCTGAGGAATTCGTATAGAATAACAAAGAATTCAGCGCTCTGGAATGAGCATGTGCCATAGACGCCAGGAGGCGAAGACGCCACTTTCATCTTGATCTCTGTCACCCATTCTCGACGCTTCTTAGTCAAATGTTTACGCTTGACTGGTGGTGGATTCCTGTTGGGGTTAATGAGCGCCGTTAAATAAAGCACAGATCAAACAAAACATCAATTTTACAAATAATTGTGCTTACGGAGGCGGGACAAGCTTTGCTGGCTTCCGTCGCTTTGGAACAGTTGGATTAGGCGCTTCGATAGTTAAGACCTTCTTGCGCTGATGTTGACGGCTGCTTCGGCGTGGTTGGCCATCCATTATTGTCGTGTAGTATTAAAAACAGGGAACGAAGTAAAATGGTGTCCACCCTACTGCGCCTACAAAAAAACCACTGACTTCGAAGTGCTGAAGAAAGCCCTGCAAACTCCTCCTTTTTAACCACGAACAGGTCTCCTCTGGCTTTGCCAGGGGTTTATTTCTTGCAGTGGAGGTAAAATGTCTCTTGGAACACAGTCCAACTAACAGACTGGGGATGTGCTTGGAAAGGCTTTACCAAAGGTTTGTCTAATTTTCACACTGCACACGTTTAGTACACTGGTTTACATTACATTTTCTGACATTTGCAGTTTGTTTGTAGAAATTGGCAATTAGCATATCTGTCGGCAGTTGCAAATTCTGCATAAGCTAAGCATATTGACAAGATTACCCTAAAATTCCTTGCATAATCGGCCAACTTCCAGTGCTAATAAATCCATGGCATGATGCCTTTCGTCTGCCTCCTCGTGTAAGTCCTCCACTGTTATAAAAAGACGAAAGAGGAAAGCGATTATGAAGAAGCAGGCACGCGACCTCCAACTTGTGACACCTTCACCACTCATTTGGCTTTCCATGACGTGTGGCGCTGACAAATTCCTGATGCAAATATATATGAATAAAATGCAAATTTTAATAACTTTAAAAGGAATTAGACTCCTAGCAGTACCATTGATTTTGATTTGCAAAATGGTTCAATTAAAAAGTTACGTTATGTCTAGGAAATTCTGCTTAGAAATTCTATTCGTCTGAGAACATGTCTAATCCATCACTTGTTGCCGTCTGGGGTACGTTGGGTTTTGGAGCCCTGTTGAAGCATTCAATCTAAAGGAAAAAGATTTCATAGTTAACCTAAGGTCACATAACAGGCACACAGAGCGGCTAAAGAGCCACCACAACTAACCTTGTGCGAAAGGCTTTCATAAGTTTCCTGGTAAAAATCCATATCACCGAGTGCTATGAATTTGTTAGCAATTTCTGTAATTCGGCTAACTGAGTCAGCTTTCGCTTTGTCTGAATCACTGGTCTCCATGTTCACCGGTGGTGTGCTGCTTTCTCCTTGGAGCTTTGCGAGCTTCTTCTGCTTGAGGCGTTCAGATGCAGACAGGGTCTTCCCACCTCCTAGAACCAACCAAGTAAATAATGAATGCAGGCAACAGGATCAAGAACAAGATTCTTCAGTCACAATTTCTCACCATGTCTCTTAATTGCCCTAAGTATATTCTCTCCCGGTTTCATAAACGTTAGGCATTCTCGGTAGTAAGGAACTGTGTATCCCTTATCCGTAAGTTGTGTAGCATCCAATGAGGAGTCCGAGTCGGACTCTGGTTGTGGGGCTTGGGTTCTAGCTTCCTTTTCTTTTGTCGTTTCCTTCTTGAGCTATGAGTTAATCGTAGACAATCATTTTTATTTAATTAGTTGACTAAAATTACTGCAAGATAAGGAATAGTTTTATAATAGTTTACCTTCATCCAATCTACAGAGTCCAACCAATTGTCCTTGACTTCTGACGCATCCTTCTTGTTCCATATGTAGGTCCCTTGTCCATCAAAATACCCCTCCTCCATCTCGTCCTTCATGTTGAACGGTGTGATTTTGGTTTCCCCATCAAACTCAATTTCCTCTTCAGGATCCTCCTGCCCTTAAATGACACCATTATGAATATCAGTTCAGTCTCAGCATCACCGTTGCGTTAAGTAGTCATTCCTCCGGTTTGACTCTGTCCTGTCTCACCTAGCTCAACTTAGCCCCTACCTTCTATATCCTCGTCCCGCATCACGCTGTGTTTCAACTTGTTGTAGTCTTCACCATTCTCCTCTTCCGAGTCGGAGTCGATCGTATTCCGCTTCTTTGACCCATGCATAGACTTATGCATTTCATCCTCAATACCTCCCGTATAATCATCTTCTAGGGTATCTCTCTTCCTCTTGCTGGATCCTGCCTGTTTCGACATGTCTTGTTCAATCTAAGATAAATCAGACGAAAAAGAAAAGTACAAAATGAAACAATTCCCATACCGTTCCTAGTTCGTAATTAGTATGCTTCCTTGCCGTGTCCCTCGTGACCTCTTTGACCTGTTAGTTCAATTTGTGAGATAATTGCGCTTGTGCAACATCAATTAAAACAATTAAATTGAATTTACTTCGGAATGAAAACAAGCTTCTGTTTCAAATCGGTGTTTTTCGCGGGTAAACAAAAAGTGGCGTCTCTTTCCCTTATTAGGTTGGATTTCTGCAAATTATTACAAAAGGGGTCGGTAATTCAGTATTCCAGCATCCTCCAGCATCATCTTCACAAATTGGCAGTATATTCACCACCCAACTTGTTTTTCATGAGGATATTACCTACGTTCTGCTAAAGTGACGTTGGCCGTAGCCCTGAAATATTTCCCAGATGTTCCTTAAAGCCAACAACCGCAATTAAAATTTTTGCAAACTCCGCAAACAGGAACAGACGGAAAACACTTCCGCTTTTCGAAGAATCCATGATGATCCCTGGAATTTCGTCGTCAAAAGGCTTTTAAAATTGCAACAATTTTTGCCAAAATTAGTCAATTATGGTGACAATGACAAAGAAATGTGACCTAAATGAACTCCCCATCCTCACCCTGACTTCTTGCTAGGTTCAATTAGAGTTCATATCATTTTGGGACAAAATTAACATTTTCGCATAACGAAATTCCCTTGCGGTGGTGTCAGTGAGTGGATTAATTCTGAGCCAATACACATAAATTGTTTCATGGGAACGTTGTTGTGATGAACCAGACTCACCTGACATTGCCATTCAGATCTCCTAATGTAAACGATAGTTAGAAGTTGCTTATTTACACTTGGCATTGTTACAGCCTGTCACGTCATGATTCTGCAATGCATGTTATGATCCCCCACCCTTGGCCTGTTGTAAGACTCCACAATTGGTTGGATCATGACTGATTGATTGCCTCGAATTCTGTTTTTTGCGATGTGATGATGGAACGGAAGGCAGCAGCAGCGGGGTTCCGTGTACTCAAACAACAATTGTCGACGATTGTCCTTTGTGGAGTCGCGTCTGGAATTAATACGACGCTGGTGATTTAAACTACTGGGACTGGATTCTGGATCAGTCACACTTTCAACTCGGGCCCTGAGACTTTCCCTACAAAATTCATTCAAGAAAAAGTCATGGAAGACCATCAGCGACTAAAACCGAAGGAATCAGGGACAAGTGTTGGGAAAGCAGTCCAGAACCTGAGAATCCATGAACTCTTTAAAGCCTGTGACACGAAGGGGTCAGGAACAATTGGACCACTTGAATTCTCTGACTTGTGCATCAAGTTTGGGATTGGTGGAGATGATGCGAATGTGATTTTTATTGATCTGGACCATGATGGGGACGGACAGATTAACTTTGATGACTTTAAACACGGGTTCAGTGACTATTTGACCCCAGGGTCAAGGAGAGGATCATTCCAGGTTAACCTGAGCGACGGTACGAATGCAATTCAACAACTTATGGAAATGGAAAAGAAACATGCGACGGCGGAAAAGGCCTGGAAGCATTTTGTTACCAATGTCGGAGCTAAGAATATGACTTCCGTCATGAGAAAAAACAATGGGTGAACTTTTTTTTTTTAAACTTTTATTGATTTTTTTTCCCAAAAAAAATTAATACTTTTACGGAAATCTCAAAAATCGAGGGACGTGTTTGAACATTTTTTGGTTACTTTAGCTCTGGTGAGCGGAAGCTGATGGAGTTGAACGGAACTCAGGAAGATCCGGTTCGGGCCGACGTGTCTTCGAAATTGGAACTGACGCTGAGTTCCCTGGTATCCGACGTCCAGAACTTGCATGAAGAATACAAGACATTGGAATCTTCTTTTAGAAAGTGAGGCCTTCGATATTCCCCGTAAGGTCAACAGAGGTCAAGTTCCCTAAAATGGATTTTTGTCATACAGAGAACGAGAGGAGCACGCCGTCCAGCTGGCTGCGTTGGGGGAGGAGCTTGACCAGCAACTAGCGAAAGCTGAAGCCAAAGCCAAGGATGAAGCGCGTCATGAGGCGCAGCGCCAAATGGACTCGGAGCGAAAGAAAATCACGGAAGAAATGGAAGTTAAACTGAATGAACTCACATCCCAAATCAAGACATTTGAAAAGGTCAGTCACCCCCAAAAGGTTAAAGGTCATATGCTGCGGGCATTTATTACTTTCAAAATATTTTCGGTAGGTGGAGGAGTGGTTGTCCGAAGAGGAGGCACGTGGGAAAGTTCGCCATTTTGACGAATCCAACCGACGATTCGAAACGGAATCTGAAAATAGGAAACTGCGCTCCGCCCTCGTTGAGGCACAAATGAAAGCAACTCTTCTCCAGTCCCAATTGACCCAGAAGCGAAATGAGTACCTTGACCTCTACCAGGAATTCCACTCGTAAGTTTTTTCGCATTGATAACAAGGGCTCATCCCGCCAGTCGTATTCTGTGCTAATCAACTTTACTTGCCCAGAGAAAAGGTGGCAGCGAAGGAGTATCGGAATCAGTGCGATTTAATGCAAAACCACCTCTCAATCCTAAGGTAATTCCTTGAATTTTGACAATTGATAAGCTGAATTGTGCCATACCCTGCCCGTCACTCAGTTTTAAGTTGGGTATAATTTACCCATTCGGGTCATAAAATGTGGTCTGAACTTGAATTCCAACTCCTGCCCTCATTTTTATCCAATTTAGCAAGTCAAGGTGCACCCAAATTTCCAAATCCCATTAATTCAATTCAAATATTTTAGCCAGGCAAATCGTGTCCTGTCGGATGCCAACGACTGTTTCTCGAATTCCAATTATGGATTGCATTCCCTGCCACCTCTTGGGGATGACGTGACACATGATTCATTACTGCTAGTAAGTCAGGGACCCCCTTCCCTGGACTACCAGGAGACGAATGAGCATTCGAAAGGGTCAAAGGTCAAGTATCACTCCCTCCCTCCACCACCACTCCAGAGGAACCAAAGTCCAAACACCACCGGGTCCTCCGGAGGTCCAGATGGGGACAGAGGTATTATTTGGCTAATTTTTGGCTAAATTTGGAGTCGCTCAGTACCAATTTCATTCTTAGATAGCGGGACGGATACGCTTTTTGAGGAACTCCGGGCAGAGAGTGAGTCAAGTCCACTCCCGTCGGGTCGCTGGTCCGATCTGTCATCAGCAACTCCTGAGGGCTCACCCATGCTCCCGTCAAGGTCATCGGGGAATTCATCTCCAGAGTTTGTTGCTCCGATTATCCCACCACCGCCAACTTTTCAGACTGTGAGCCAACCTCCTAGCCCGAGGGCTAAAAGCATGCCGCATAGGACTTTCAAGGTCATTCTAGCAGGGGATGCTGCGGTGGGAAAAACTTCCTTTATAGAACGGGCATGTCACGGTCACTTTGCCGCACACCTCAGTTCTACAATCGGTGAGTTACTCCTATCGTATTTTCATGAACACTTCCCTAATTTTAAGCTGACCTTACTAATTTCTTTGAGCAGGAGTCGACTTTCGTGTCAAAATGATGGAGCTCGATGGACACCGCGTTGCACTTCAACTTTGGGACACGGCGGGTCAAGAACGGTTTCGATCCCTGACAAAATCCTATTTCCGACGTGCCGACGGCGTCATCCTCGTATACGACGTCTCCAGTGAGCAAACTTTCCTGAGCATCCGACACTGGATTCAGAATGTGGAGGTAGGAAACTTAGCCACATACTGTTTGCATACTTAGCGCATTCTGTTCAAAAAGTATGTTGACTATGTTTTATTGTGGGTTTGTCATAGGAAGGGGCTGGAAGAGCGCTTCCGATTGTCATTTGCGGAAACAAGGTTGACCTTCGGGCCGACTGGTACAAGGGAGGGGCCTGTATTAGCCACGAAGAAGGAGTCAAGCTGAGCCGGGAGTATGAGGCGCTCTTCATCGAAGTTTCCCCCAAAACGGGATTCAACGTCATGGAAGCCCTCCTTCTCCTTACCGCGTAAATTTTAGGAATTCGCTTCAAAACGCTGCAGAACCCTGGGCATTATTAGAGCTAGTCCGGAACTCTACAAAATTGATTTGGTTTTTCAGTGAAATGAGCCTCATGGAAGATGCTGAGCTTCAAAATTCGGTTCACCTCAACGAGAGTCCCAACGGGGACAAAGTTAGGAAGCGGTCCTGTTGCAGCAGTTCCTAAAATCACGCTCTCAGAATACCTACCGCGCGACATTTATGGAGCAGACGCATTTGCACAGAAGCAACTGGTTATAGTAGAGTTTTTTGGATTCCTTTAAATGTTAATTACAATTTCCTGCAGTTTACCTAAAATGCGAAGCATTTATTGCAAATATACCCCAATCAGAAATTATTTTTCATGGCGCCCTCTACCGAGAAACGCGTCTGAATTTAGAATCGCAGTAAGTGGATTATTTTGGCAAGTTGCGACATTACTGATCTGACATCTCCTCGACGTCAGTCCATTCCTCGTCCCCACTGGCGTCATTTCCGCTAGATTCTTCTGAAGTGTCCGAACTTCCCTGAGAATCCGTTTCAGCTTCTGAGCTTGATCCATCCGATGACGTTGCGTCACGTTGACTAGATTCCCAAAGAGCAGAATGAGCAAAGGTCACCTTTCGCACAAGAATAATTTGACCCTTACACATTCCGATGTTCCCCGGGATTGCCGAAGTACCGTTCGAGATGGATACACACCTCGTCTACCGCGGCGATCCGGTAGTATCCCGAATGGATACGGAAGAGATTATCTGGGTCGACGTCACTACAAGATCAGACGGCAGTTAATTCCTGAATTCACCTAATGTTATCAACTGGGAGTTACGGGACAAGCGATATGGGCTTCAAATACTCAAAGTGGCCAGTATTCGGTCCGCGCCCAGAAAAAAGAAAGTGGTGTGTGACGGGATGAACAAGGTCGTCGTTGTAGGACATCACATTGTAGAAGTAAGAACGACCAATGAACGATTCCCGCGGCCCATATTGGCGAAATGTGATGACATCAAACTGGTAGAGATCACCGGCCGCGGTTAGCTCGATGGACGTGCCATAAGTTCTATCACGGAGCATGCAGGTCTTGTAAAGCGCCTTAAGTGTCTCCTCATCCCCCTCATTCACTGCTGTATCCTCTTCCTTCTTCCTTCCCCGGCATCGTCGCGCCGGGCCACGGCCCCGCAGAACATAGTCATCTCTCTGGGCTGCAACATGGATGGAGTACCCCGGCCAGTTGGCATCACTCAGAATGAACTCAACTAGAAATCAACAAATGTCAATCTCATTAATTAACCAGTATCAGCGCATGCGCACCGTTATTCAAATTTACCAATACTCCTTCTACACTCGGAATGACGGTCCTCTGTGCTGTACATTGCTAAGGATATTGCACGGAACATACAGTTCCCATCCCCTCTTGTTTCAATTATGTCGAAATAACGTTCTTCACCGGTAGCGGATGTGGACGTGACTCCGATTCGATCAACTGGGAGATCCATCCGCTTCTTGGTTCTACCGTTGGAGGGTCGAGGTTCCGCAGCGGCGACATCTATCTGCATGTCGGATGATCCCTGGGATGCATTCGGAGCGTCCATTACGATAAGCGATTCGTCCACTGTGACGAGAGGATCAAAAGTTGAAAACGAGCGAAGCAAGTGAAACAGTGAGGGAAACAATCAAAGATCAACGAACAAAGGAAAATTTCTGTCCTTCCTCCTCAAGCTTTGTGAGTGCCGAGTTTGTTTAAACCCGGAATCACGGAACGACGCGTTGTCATGACAATTTTTTGCATCCAGGTCATTAGAGTAGAGTTTTGCCAAATTAGAACTGATTCTCAATGGAGAAATCATTAGGGAAGAACCAGGGATTATCAGGGAATTTCTAAACTCGCCAATTTGTGTGTCAATTTTAATTATTTCCGATTTAGTGTACATTTATTATGAAATTGATTTCAATTTCCTCATTTGCATTGATTTGTTTTTCGGGCTTCTGGTTTCACTGTGACGTTTTAGTTTTCCGGCTACTCTTCTTGACCTTCTTTCCTTTCTTGACCCCAGGGATTAAAGTTTTTTTCTTCTTCTTTTTCTTCCCACTCCCACCGTCAATCATCTTTGTCTTTGTTTTTGGAATTTTCGGTTTAGTTTTAATAGTTGGAGAGATCCAGCGTCGGGGTTTCAGTTCCTGTGGTCCGCCCTTCGACAAACTTGGAAGAGACGCAATTCCGGGCTTTGTCACTACTTCTCCAGGCACTGCTGCTGGACGGGGTATGTTGGAACACGCATTTCCTAAACGACTTCCCCTGGGGTTGAGCTTTGGGAGACTCAATCTGTCAACGTCTGGCTTCTTTGGAAGCCCCGTTGGCTTAATGGCCGATCCCGGGGAACACTTTGGTTTGAATTGTGGGAGGGCTGGAAGGCCTGGAATAATTCATGACAAGAATTGACCTCAGACCTCAGAATTGACCTCAAAGTTAAACTTAAAAGGGAAACACTCAAAGTTAGATGGGTACTTACTTGAGACTTTGGACGTTGAGCTGGTGCCAGGCCGAACTGGGACTAATGGGGTCACTTCATCGGAGTCAACTTTCAATGTTGGGGGCGTCTTTGGAAGTAGATAGCGACTCTTGATCTCTGCATATTTTCCCTTTGCCTCACCTGCTCCAGAAGGATTAACATGATTTACCTAAGATTGACCTTCTCAAGGGGATTACCTGAAGGGCGACCAAGTGACATGACACTCGATGGAGGCTCAGAATTCTTTGGTGCGCATGAGCAGGACGGACGTGGTTCCTCGCTCTGGTCTCTGGAGGCGGCCATGTTTCCTGGAATCTCTTCATCGCTACGCTCACCTGTCACTTCATTCGAATATCCGCCAGTCTTGTGTCTGCGCAATATCACAGAACATACGCTTGGTATGCATAATTACACATCGCTTGACCCCTGACCTTTAGTACCTGATAAACGTGACCCGGTCCAAATAGTCCTGGTAGTACATCTCAGTATCCGCGTGGTGCTCAAAGTTCCAATAGCAGCAGTGGGTACAAGTTTGGTATCTGAGGCAATGATTTGGGAACGAATAATTAGCATGGAGGGACAGAGTAACCTCTGACCTAATTGGTCGCTTTGACCTTACCCCGTCCGGACTGGTGGTGTGGCATATTTGCGCCCGATAGTCTTTGAGGGTTGTGGTTTCGAGACCTTGGCAACTACGGCTGTGGTCTCCTCCTCCTCCACTTTGGGACCCTTGGCATAGCAGTTGGTCGTAAAATGTTGAGTTGCGCATGTGAGCCATGGTCCGGGCGTTTTGAACTTTGAGCCCAACCGAGATGGGCGGTAGGCTTGGGCGCATGTCTTCGAATTGATTGCTGACCCAGCTGCCCTGAAGACCCCGAGGCGGTGGGCAGTTTCCCATTCCCGGAGTTTGTTCATGGCCTCGAAGGCTCGAAGTGTTGGGACAAGGCGGAGTGTGGGAGGTCCGTAGCCAGCACCCTCCTTGTCGGAACTCCCGTCACTGTCAAAGTCCTCGTCATCTGTCCAATCGTCTTCACTTTTGGCGTCGCCAGTCTTTCGTCCACGGTTGGTTCGACGTCGGTCACGGCGAGCTGCTGCTGCGGCGGCTTTGTCTGGGCGGAGCTTCTTGTTACGCCTCGGGTGATGAATGGCATCTGGATAGTCCTGATCAACGTAGACAAAGGAGTAGGACTTGAATTTGTCCTCGGGGTATTCATCTTCGTCATCACAACTTTCGTATTCGTAAGAGTCCGTCCCGGCCGAATCTTCCGAGGAGTCTTCTTGGTTACTCATTTCGATCAACTAGAAAGACCAAGTTAACATTTTAAATTATTCGAAATCGGAGAGAAAATTCCAAAATGTCTCTTACCTCACTGGTAAATAATAAATTCTTGATGCAAAAATTGGCTAGAAAGGCACTACTCGCTGCTGAAAAAACACCGACGTCGTCGTTGCCGTGGGCAACCAAAATAACTGGGCCCCAAAATATGAAAATCCTGACACGTTCTTTTAATTTTGTTTCTTCATTTGCAGCGTAAGCGTTCAGTGATTCGTCATCGGCGAAATCCGTTGACATTGACCTTTGACCCAGACGGTATGTCACTCGTGTCACAAAGTTATTTGGGTTAACTCTTAAACCGTTTTTAATGCAAATTGACGTTACGCGAAGGTTTTGTGTTAGTATTCCAAGATCAAATTGCAAGAATTACAAGATTCTGCTGGAAATGTGCAACCAAAAAGATTATTTAATTCATCATAACAATAGTTTTCGTGTCAAAAGAAAGGAGCCCTTGAATTATGGTTACTTGATTAATTTAATTCAGGATTAAGGTATTAGGCTGTAAAGTAAGAAGTACGGTTAACCTTGTCAATGATTTACCTTTCGTGACGTGGCTGCTATCCCCGAAAGGTAAATCATCAATTACAATTCCCATTTCATGAAATTTTGCCATCCTTGATTAATTAGCTTTCAAAATATTTTAAAAATCCTTAAAATATTATTTAAAATTTACTGCAACAGTAATTAGACTTCTTAACCTCATGAATTAATTCTCATTCACGCTCCAATTAATACTTCATTTATCTTAATCTCTTTCTTGCGGATCAATTCTAGATGCTTTTTTTGCTCTAAACTACGCTTCCTTCAAACAACTTTTAAAGAAAGGTCAACAAACTTTAACCTCGGATCCGCAGGAATACCACCACGCCGCTTAGACAAAAAAGTTTTAGGGTCTCATCCCAATCAAATGACGCCCCCCCCCTGCCCTTCTTTTTATCCAAGGGGTGTAAATAGTTGATAGTGTTCCAGTGTCCAGTGTCCGGTGACCTCTTTTCTATCCATTCTTGGATTTAGTGACCTGGGACTCAGACTGGGTCTCCATCAACGTTGCTTTTGATTTGCATAACTTCACACTGAATCCCGTTGAGGGTAGTCACCTGTTGAATATGGTCCCTCCAGGGAGTTGTCAGGAACTTTAGTCTCTGCCGAAAAAAATGAGGGGGTCAAAGTGAGAAAATTGACGCTGGGAGGTCACGGTCAACTGTGTGTCACCTGACGGAGGGTCCCCTTGGTGGTGAGTAGCTTGAATATTGCCATGCCCGGAATGCAGGCGACGCTTGAGGATGCAATAAGCCATCCTAGGACGTTGGCCCAGTGGGGGTAGACGTACGTCCTGTACGTAAGCGGCTCGTATCCGATGAGCCCATAGAAAATGATGAACTGTAGGCATGGATGCAATAATTGCTTAAGGTTAAAGGTTAATTCAGAGCAGATTTCTGGGTATTTACCAGAATGAAGAGGGGAGCTACAAATTTCCAGCAAACTCTCCAGTAAATTCCAGGGTAGAAGCCCATCATCTCTCGAATGTCGCTGCTGAAGCGATCAATTCCTGCACAACATAAAGGCGGGAATATAAGTAATTGCACCTTAGACTGAAGCTGGACAGTGAGGTCAAGAGGTCACCATAAATCCAAGAGACGGCAATGGCTTCAAAAAAGACTGCAAAGAGGATCGAATAGCCGGCAGCATATCTTTCGAGGAGGTTGAAGAAATAGAATCCACCTTGGGAGCACGATGCCAAGCCCACGAGAAAGTAAAGTGAAAAGAGACATAGAACAAAGATTTCCCGGTGGGCTCCGATTACGGGGTACTCGTCACTTAGGGCTGTAATGATCGCTTCCGATCCACCGAACTGAAAAACAAAACCATAGGTTCAGGAAGTCAAAATAAGATCCACCATCCTCTCCATTCTCAAAGAAAGCAAAAGAAAACTTCCGGTGGAAGAAAGAAATCTTACGGAACTATCCAGTCCAAGGGTGAGGAGCATCATGAAGAAGATCAATGCCCAGAATGTTGAACCGGGCATTGTAGCTATTGCCTCCGGGTATACTTCAAACACGAGTCCAGGCCCTTCTGTCGCTACATCCTGCCTCGTTCACGTTCAAACAAGTCAAAACAAGAACAAAATCATTAGGTCGAACGTCCCCACCCCCCCCCCCCAAGTTTCCTAATAATCTCACCTGAATTTCTTTTCCGGATTTCTCAGCCATGTAACCGAGGACTGCAAAAATTACAAAGCCAGCCACAAAACTTGTTGCGGAATTTATACAGCTCGTCAGGAGGGCATCCCTAGATGACATCATAGAATTTTCAATCTCATTGACCTTTGACCTATTTGGTTTCTTTTCTTACCTGTAAACGTTGTTGTGAAATTTGTTGTAGGAAGCAAATGCAAGGAGCACGCCAAATCCTGGTCCCAGGGAAAAGAAGACTTGAGTCGCCGCATCAACCCAAACCTACAATTTAGGTTAGGAAACCTTAGGTTAGTTAACCTTGGGTAGTTATTTCAGTGTTGAGTTAATTGGGGTGATTTGAGAAATAAAGTTAAGACAAAACGGGCGGGTGATGAAGATGATGAATGGGCTAACTGGTGTTGCAAAACCCGGAATCGGTAAAGCTCCTGGATATAAATCCGTGACCGTGTCCAGGCTGCCTGGACTCTTCTTGAGTCCTCCAGCGTGGGGTCATCTGTCATTCCTGGGCGACACTCATGTGGAACACGAAATTTCCATTAAGCGTCGTTATAGTTGAGGCAAGTGGTCTTGAATTGTGATTCCCAGTTCTTTCTCCTCACTTTCCCCGGACACGGATTTACATGTTAGGCGGATGATGGAGGAGCGATGGATCCCGGAACCCGGGCTGCCCAAAATATCAATTTCCGAGAACAGGAGCTTCCGCCGCCGTCGCTGCCGATTGGAATGGCGACGGCGGCAGCGGAAGTCGGTCGACGAAACTCAAATGAGTTTCCAGTTTCTCTGGACTACTGGACGGATGACAAGTCTAAACTCCCGCATCCTCAGAATATCAATGAGGCGGGAGGATTTAAATTCTCCTACCATGCCCCTGGAGTTTCTAGTTGTAGAGAATATGAGGTCAACTTACTTCCGCCTTTGTGATGGCGTTGAAATTAGGAGAGAGGTAATAGCGAATCCCTGTAGCAGCACCCGGGAGGGTGACTCCATGGATTAATAAAATTAGGAGAACCGCGTACGGGAAAAGTGCAGTGAACCAGACTACCTGGAAATTTAGAACGCAAAACGGGTAGTGCAAATGGGTGACAATATTTTAGCACAATTGTCGCATGCCAAAATCCCAGCGCTTACCTTTCCGGACGTTGAAATCCCTTTCCATAAACTAAAGTAACAAATCACATAGACTGCAAGGAGGCAGAGGGCCATGTCGGGCTTGATTGACCCGAGGTCATGGATCCCTTTGCTGTTTTGTAGTTCTAATATCTCACGGCTATAAAAGGTCAACAGAAAATTTAACTTCTAAACTATTCAAATCCTAAATCAGGCCATCTTACATAAAATATTCAGAGGCTGGAGACGTGTAATTTTCCTTTACTGGACCCACAAGCTCGGATTCGGTGGAATATTCAAAATCAAGGGAACTCGCGTTGGCGGTGGGACTTGACCAATTCGTCTGAGTTCCTATCTGCAACCATTTTTTTCATATTAGCGCCCTTAGATTGCAATTGACAAAATATTTTGCAATGAATGCCTGAATTTTTATGTATTTTTGCAGACAACGTACAGCTCGACATAAATCCGTATTCCAAGGATTTCCGCAATTAGTCCAAGGGAGTTGGAATGTAAATGAAGCAAAAAAGAATCGGAGTGCCCAGGCAATGATGACATTGTAATAGAAATCCACGTAGAATGCAATAAGGGCGACGGCGTATCCAATACCTATCAACATACATAAAAACGTGAGCCACTACTTAGAACTCAAACCTCTTAAGAGAAGTGTCAAGATTCTTGAAATTTGAAAATGGGATCCAAAAAAAAACCTTGTTTTTGGTTGAAAATGGAAGAAGCACGAAGTGTGAAAATGTTGGAGAATGAATTAGCACCGCCTAATTAACGGGGGGAACTATCAGGGCAGGCTAAATTAATTTGGAACCTTGAGACGAGCTCTGGCTGGAAACTTACGTGACTCCTACGAAAATTGGTTTTTCGGCCCAAAATTGCACGAGGAAGGCTATCTCATTTTCATCTCATCTTTGAATCTCTTGATTGAATTTCATCAAGTACGTTTTCATAATCCTAGCAGCGTTGCTTAATTATTTGGAGCTGCTTGAAAATGATTTAAGGAGAACAACTTTTCCCAGCGAAGATCTAATCACTGAATGGATTCCGGTGGGAATCGAATGTTGACACCCCGTGGTGGCTCCCTCGTAAGGCATTATTAACTTCACTCCTTGACAAATTCTTGTATTTTTTGTTAAGTTAAGAGAACAGAGGCATTTTATCAATTTTATTGCCCCTCTTCGCAAAGTTAAGTGGATGTGACTAAATAAGTGTAAGGGGAAACTGATTCATCTTCCTACGCACGGCGAAGGCAAAGCATTTGATACAGAAAAGAGGTCTCAGGTGTGCCTTGTGTCAAAAGCTTTTTTGTGTCGCGACCTTCCAACCTCCTTGGTCTTGCTCCTGTGAGCTTTGAATTAATAATGACTGAGGGAGGGAGGCCATGTGTAACAATAATGATAAAGGAGAGTAGAATAGAAATATTTAAAGGTGGTTGGTCTGATTGTGGCTTTTAGTGGGGCTGGGAAGCATTTCCTTCACTTTAGTTTTTTACTAAAGGGGCACAATAATTCCCAACAGACTTTCTCTTACTTTCCCTTTTGGTAGTCAGGAACAAGAGAGGAAATGAAGTCCCAGAGTCTATTCTGATGAAAATCGAAAAGGATGATGGAAGGCAGAAATTGGGTTTCTAAAAAGAAGCTTAAAGTGATGAAGATTGCACTCCATCACCACTACCCACCAACCATGCCATACTGTCTGTGTAGTTTCTTCCCTTGAAGAAAGCACAGGAGGAAAAAGAAAGACAAGGACACAAGGAACAGATTTTCAAATCCTTTCCCTTCTTCTTCCATTCAAAGAAACAAAGAAAGGAAAAACCAAATTTTCACTTTATTCTTCTTTCTTTTGAAAAAAGAAAAATGAGTTAAAGGGCAGAAAAACTTTCTTTTCAAGATGCTCAAGTGCTGCACTTTCTCACTCTTTTCCCCTTTTGCTTTGCTTAATTTATTAATTACATCTACCACCACCTTCCACTCCAGAAAGTCCTTTTCCATTATTTTAGTAAAGAAAGGCAGGTGGGATGGGACAAGTTCATTTTTTTATCACAAATAAAGCCGCCTTGTTACAATGTTTTTCAAAACAAGAACATACATTTAAAAGGAGAGTTAAGAAGTTTGTGACCAGTTGGGTCGATTTACGAAGGAAGCTTATGGGGTGATCCTATTTTCATTTTCAAAAATTCACTACCATTCAGCCATTTTTCATAACGGAATTGTAGGCAGGAAAAGTGGTTGGAATTTAAACAAGTTCAAAATGGGGCCAAGTTGTGGACTACAGGAAGAGGAGGGGTGATAGGGCTGAAGAGATTTTGGTGCTGGTGCTGGTGAATGACACCCGACGTGATTCGCTCGTCAGTTTGAAATTTGTCAAGGTCTGGTTGTGGCTGGACTGATTCAGTGGTGTTGTGCTTTGAATGAGGAGCTGAATGTGACCATTTGAGAGTGAAAGCACTTGAGGAGTGGATTGGCCAAAGTAAAATTTGTGTCAAATGGTTAAGAATTAAGGGAGGAAGAGAAAGAAAGGAGGGAATTTCCCTTTTCACGGTACATTAGTAGACCATTAGGAGGGAATGGGTATTTTTGATAGTAGTTTAATAGCCGTGATGTGCATATAATGAAGGGCCTTGGTGAAAGTTAGGTAGGACCCACCACCACCAACCCACCCGGTAGGAGAGAGGCCTACCGTTTCCTGTTTCCGCCAAGACGAATGTCTTTTACTACCCGTACCCCGTATACGACCCATTATTTCCAAATTCCTTACTACCAGACCAGGAGAGCACTACCACTTTCTTTCTTTTCACTTTCCCACTTTCACTACTCTAAACCACCACCCCACATTATCCAGGAGGAATCAATCAATCTTGCCAAAGTTACTACGCACTACTACCCTTTACCTACCCCCTTCCCTTCCCTTTTGGGCCAATGACACAACAAGTGACATGACCCAGCCCCACTTACACCATCCATTACTATCAACAAATAAATTAAAATTGGAAGCACCACAGTCAAGGACGACGCTCCATTACGCATCCGCTTATCCAACTCACAATCATGGGTCATGTCATTGTTTCTTAAGGACGGAGCCAAGTGGCGGGTCAACTTACCCTTAAATAGCGGCACTAGACGACCCCAACACGTTATGGCACCTTTCCGATTGAATTGTCCCAGGGCAAGTTCCATGTAGAAGAGCGGAATTCCACCGACGATCAACATGATCCCATAAGGAATCAGAAATGCTCCTGAAATTTCAAACAATTAAAATTAATAATGAGGAAAAAGAACCTGACCTGGTTTCCGGAAAATTGTATTAATTTTGGGAATCATCTTCCTTGTCCCCGCAGGCCTTTCTTTTTCCGATTTTTACTTTGGTTGACAACTACCCACGTTCATTCATTCTCCTTCTCCTTGTCACTACTTCCCAGTTTCCCAGCCACATTAAGTAGGAATTTCCTATTTGCTCCTTTTATTCCATTACGCCCCCTTGTTGTGATAAAAGTGTACAGGAAATGAAATTTATTTTCTGATAAAAATGACTTCCTTTGCTTTACACCACAGCGAAAATCAGGCGAGGTCTAAAAATATGCGGCGTAGGTAGACACACACACGCTCCGCTCCTTTGACTTAAAAATTCAATCAGGTCCCAATTACTCTAACGGTAATTGTGGGTGAAATAAAACCATGATCCTGGAAAAGAGTGATTGGGAAAATAAAACCGGCGGGACGGGAGTAACCAAGCAGCGGAAGTGAGTTTATACTGGAAGATTCGAGTCAATAGGCTCAACGTGACTGGCACTAGTTGCATTAAATAGACTCTTACACCATTTTATTTCGCGTGAATGGCGGAGGGACGGACGGACAGTTTGAAATCATAATATGACAACAAAAGAAATCTCGTCCCTCTCCCAAGTTCCATTTCCCCAAAAAGTTCATTCTGGCATTGTAAAACTGTCAGAGTGGGATTCTGATATTGCTCAATTGGCCTCTTTCCAGTTTATTTATCTTGTGGATTAACTTTCCCTTTTTCATTCTCACAGCGTCTGAAAGTTGCAACAATGTAGGATATTCGAAACAATTGAAAATTGACGTGAATTTTCATCCTCCCTCCCAAAGTTAAAATAAAGTTGAGAATGCAGGCGTGGGTAAGAGGGTAAGCGTAAGTAAAGGGAAGAAATAAGGATAAGTCTGGGATAAAATCTACAAAGGGGAGAAAAACTTGTTGATTCTCATGGGGAAAGTTAAAGAAAGGGAGAAAGTATAGACTTGAGTAAAGATTAGTCCCTTTCAAAATGGTCATGAAAAGTAGAACTTTCGTGGCGTTGTTGAATTGAAGTCAAAATGGGTTACTCGGACGAGTGAATTTGAGTTGAATTGGCCAACTTGTAGAAAATTAAAAGAAGAATAAGGAAGAGATTAAAAGGCGGAAGAGGAAGGGAGAAGGAGGCTTGAGGGAACCTGCGGTGAAAGGAGGAGAAAAGATGCTCTGATCTTCACAGATTCTCATAAATTATCATCCTATTAAGGATTCAAAAACGAAGGAATGTTAAAGCAAAGGTAAACGAACCTCCCCCATTCTTGTAGCAGAGGTAAGGGAATCTCCAGACATTAGCCAAATCCACTGCAAATCCAATGACGGAAAGGAGAAAGTCAGCTTGCGTTGCCCAGTTTTCCCTTGCCTCATTCTCCATCGGAACAAATCCAGCTGGACCTCCGAGTTGTCCATGCTGCTGACTAATTTGAATGTCCTCGATCCCTCCTTCATCCCCTTCTCTCTCATCCAAATGATCTTCAGGAAGTTGACCTGATGATAGACTTTTCTCCCGTTCTGGACAAGCCTGGATTTCTTCCTCGGTTGAATCCCTGGACCGGAGACTCAGGCGGCGACGACCCATTTCCATCAGGATCTTATCACCTTCTCACTTACGACTCTCCAGGGTAGAAGGAACAAGGGTCAACTTCAACAAACTCACGCCCATTCTCCTATTCACTAAAAACAAAAAAACCAAGTTCTTGGATTATTTTTTAAATTGTTTTTTCAAATTTGCATAAAAATGTTTTTAGAATTTTTTGAAATATAGTTTTTTCAGGATGTCTTATTAATAATTATTCTCCTCGGGATTTCTTTTTTAATTTGATAAAAAATGATCCCGCAGTTATATAAACTAAGGATTACCTTAATTTTGTTTTTAAAAAGTGGTGAAATTTTATGGAATTTAAAAAACAGAGTGGCATTTTTTTTTTTTAGTTTTTTTTTTAAATAGGGAGGAATTCTATACAATGAATGAAAAAGTATGCTGAATTTTTTTTCTTCTATATTCTGCTTTTTCCTAAAAAGTGGTGTAATACTCAAAATTTCTAAAAATGAGTGGAACTTTGTGACTTTCAAATTTTGGTGTCAAATTTTGGGTAGTAAATTTTTGAATCTTTTTTATTGTAAAGTTTTTGGGCGTGTTTGAAATATGTTTGAAGAACAACTGTCTTAATAGTTATCCACATGTTGGAAAAACTGTTGAAATTTAAAAAAAAACCTTGCAAGATTGTTTGCAATATTTTTTGCAATATTTTTTGGGGATGGTTTTATGCGATCAATTAAAACGGCCAAGAAAATGAAACCTTTTTATAACTGTTTTCCAGAGATACTTGCCTTTGGAAGGGGATGACGCTGGAGTTTCCTCTTCTTTCTCCGTAGTCAAACGATACTTGTGGAATAAGTCCAAATTTTTCTTTATGCCTTTTCCCCCCTTTCCTGGAACAAAGTTTACAAGATTATTAAAGGGTAAGTTGTCACACGGGAGTCGACCAGCTAACTTTCCCCGTGTGAGTATAAATTTCGGAATTCAAGGATGGTGGTGTTGCTCGTATGTGAATTTTGGCCAAAATGGAAACAGTTACTCTTTTGATGTTTACAAAAGTAGCAAACTGGAAAACAAGTCTGGTGGGTTGATTAACAAAAAAAAAACTTCTAAAATCAGGACTGGAGTGTAGGTAAAGTTTGAACTTTCTTGAGGCTCAATTTACTTTTCTCCTTCCTTGCCTGTGGTTTTCACCCTTCTACATCCTAGTAAGCTGAGGATCAGTGAAAGCCTCTTTTATCTCCTTGTTTTTCCTGATACTGATAACCCTGTCTCAGAAATCGGCACTAATATACTACGGAGAGTGTCGATGAAAAGACGATCTATGGAAATGGGAAACAGAGAAAGCAAGGAAAAGGAATTTCACCTGACTGCCTGAGACTTTCACCCTTTCCCCGGGTTGGGAAATCTGAGAAAGTCCGTTTTCACGTCTCTGCTTCCTTGGTTTCCTTCGTTTGGTCCTTTCCCCACGGCGGATGAAAAAGGACTCAGAAGAAGGACGCGATGGGATCCACCTTCATATTCCACCGCCACCAACTGACTCAATTCTTGAAGAAATTTACGAACGGCTAACGATATACTTCAACTTACGACTCAAAACCACTGATGGAATCATACATTTTATACTTTTGTCTCAATTCTCAACGCATCATACTCTCCTCCCATTTTTCTTTGAGTGCGACCAGCATTCGAACGCACATTCTCAATTTTTATACAGAAATGATAAAATTTGCAAAACTAAAGCTGAAAGTATGCGCAGATGATGAATTTGGAGAAATCGCGGAAGGATTTTAACAAATTTTGCAAAAATTTTAGTAGCTACGAGTACTTGGGGACCTTTTTCACTCGTTTTGCCTTAAAGTTGCTGGGAAATTAGGTTGAAGGGGGACAACGACGACGGGGGAAAGGCACAATGCAATGCGATAAAATCACTTTCGCTCTTCGATGTCGCCGCCGACTTGCCATTGGAATGGGGGGGGGGGGGATGGTGAGGAGACTTGAAATTGAATTTCTACTAGCACTTACCAAGGGTTCCTTTTCTACTGTTTTAGTCTTTATTAGCTCTTTGCTTTTACTTGAAATAAATCAAGTTAGTTATTGGACTGGGGAAAACCATGGATATCTTTTTCAAGGAGAGAAATTAATTCTTTCCTTCATTTCGTCCTACTCATCAGGCAAGCAGAAATCAGATGAGTTCAAATGGAAAATGCCAATTGATACCAGCCTTCTTTCCCTTCTACGCCTTTCCCCTTGTGATTTTATAACTTTTCCATCATAAATGCTCAGCCCCTTCTTCTTTCCTCCATGGTGATGGCTCATTTGACTCAATTTTTAAACCCCGAAATGAGAAAATTTGAATTTATAAAAACAAAATTGAAAAATTTTTGGCTAAGTTGGGAGGCAGAAGTACTACAAAAGTTATTAGAAATCAAACTTACCCGAATTCTTGGAGGGATGTATTTCCAGGGACAAAGGACAAAAGACCAGGAGACAATTTTGTGGGGAGGTCCTTTTGTTTGACCTAATTGGTTTATGAACCAAAATTAATAATACTTGACGTGGGCCGATTTGGTCGTCAGTAAAAACTATTCCAAGAGCTCCTCTTTGTCTCCTTTTATTCTTTTACAAATTGTGGTGAATTTAGTTGTTATTGTTCTTTCCTAATTGAGAATAAGGATTGACAAGTGGAAAGATATCAAATCATTATTCTTACCATTCCTGGGCAAAGGAAGGAGGAGACGAGGGAAAGACAATGAAAATGCTAGGTACAAGGGATAAAATCGCTATAAAACTGGTGCAACTAATAACTCATTTGGTCAGCCCCGGAATGCCAAGATCAGAATCGTTTTAACCCCCGAAGGGCTGCTTTAGGAGTCGGAGGTCAACTAATTTCATTGCTTTATAAATTAACTATAAGTCGAAAAATTTGATTTTTTCTCATTACGTGTAGCGATTTGAAGTTAGTTACATTTCTTTTGATCTGGTTAAATTGTCAAAAATTTTACCGATGAATACAAATAGGTTTAAGGTATTTAATGAGGATACAAAGGCGGATTTTGAAAAAGCTGAGGCGTTCTTGGGTTGGACAGACGGACAGAAGTGTAAGTAGTAAGAGCGTACGTCGTAAAATCCCTGAATAAAAGCCTCCCTCTTTGCAATATCTCCCTTTCCATATTTAATCTGTGAACTCACTGGAACATTTTGAAAGGAAGGAATTGGTATCACAGATTCAAAATTTAATATTCCTCTCTCCATTCTGTTGTGCTCCAGCATTACATTAGGCATGCTAATTTTTGTACGCATAATTCTATAAAGTGAATCTCTCAGCTAGAATAAAAGTTTAAGTATGTGGTAATTAAAAACGCAGAAAGTGCGAAAAGAGATCTGAGCTCTGCATAAATTCATTTTAGGAAAAAGTGTAAAAAAAAAAAAAAAATAGCTGGATTTCAACATTGTGCCATTGCACAATGGCCCCGGCCCAATATTTCCAAATTTCCTACTAAAATCTTCGATCCAAGTGCTTTTTGTTATCAGGCGGAAGTGGAGCATTTAAAGTTGCTTTCTCCTCATCCTCCTCCCCCTGTCAAAGTATTTGGAAAAACCTTCTTGACATGGAAAGTTTTCAATTTGAGAAGGTAGGCAAGCGATGAGATCCGGAATGATGGAAAAAGAAATATCGATAAGATTCGCAGCACAAAATCTTTCCCGCATCCCCTCACCAGATGCAGCAGTCCACACAAGAAAAGATTTTGGTGAGAAAAAAAAACGCACCTCAAATATTTCCATTTCGGGGAAAGAAAGGCCCGGGCATTGTCACAACCAGAGTTTGTTTGTGCCTCTCAGCTATTAATCCATCCCTACAAATTCTTTTGCTATTCGGAAACTTATTGACTTTCTCCAGGCGTAAGAGGAGGCGGGGGAGATGTTACTTTCTTGGGGCTTTTCTTTCCTCGTAACCAAATGACAAGTGACGCCGTTAAGGAGTGCGTCCAAAATCCAACGGAACATTTTTCTTACTTTGACACAAACAGACAATGCAACACTTGTTATTACTTATTTTGCATGAAAGTGGCATTTTTGAAGGAGGGGATGATGATTGATCTGCGGAAGGCACCGGGTCCTGCAATATGGTCAATTGAAAGCGTAATCTCTCCATGGCTTGGAAAGGTTGGCAATGGAAGTGTAGCTATTTTTTTGTGCATTATAATTAAAAAAAAAATAGGATTAATGCTAAGCTCCAAACGCCTTTAATCCTCCCAACAAAATCCAGTGTGATGTTGAAATAATATTTGGATATGAAATCCAATCCTTTTCTTAAACCATTTTACTTTAGTTTTCAATTGTTTATTTTGCGCACGTTAAGTATAAGGGTCTCATCTGGAACCTGTCACTTGGGTGCAAAATGATTTACTTCCGCCCTTCCCGCACGACTACTGTTCCGAAGTGGCATAAATAAAATAAACATTTCTCATATAGCAGGAGGCATTCAGTGGATTAAGTTGCTAAAAAAAACCCCCATCCGGCATCAACTGTCTAAATACAAAAAAACAACTGGCCAATCGCTGTTGTTTGTTGCATGAATGATTAAAACTGATGGAAATAATTTAATTCAGATTCCACAATTTCAGTCTAAGCAATGTTTGTAATTTAAAAGCCTCGATTACAATTCCTTAATTAAGTTACCCACATAAAAAATATCAACGTACCCCCCAAAAAACCGGAAAACACCCTACAATAGAAAATGCACAGAATTTACACATCCCCCTTCTCCGTTTAGCACTAAAGATTCCCCATTAAAGCCGTTTGGTAAAATATTTCTAGGTGACCCCTACATTTGTACATTTGATTTGAAATTTCCTATTGCGCAAAGGAAAAAGTGGCCGGAAAGATAGAGCGCGTTGGTTTTAACTAGCAAGGAATTTCCGAGCACTGTACCCCAATTTCCGAACACTGACACTGAACACAAGGTCCCGAGAGTTCTCGTATCACATTCCCAATTTTATACATTTTCCCATAAATGTTGCAACCACTGAGCTTGAGCCCTAAGCTCCCCGTTCCCACTGCCTCCCGTGGTTTTTGGGGTATTCGAAAAGGAAAGGCGACAATGGGCTTGAAATTCCGCGGTGGCAACAGCAGCGGTGTGATGGTCGTGGTGGGCTCGTGATTATTTTCTTTACTGGTTGAAATTGAAGTGATGCTGATGATGATCGGCTTTTGCGTCTCATTATGTCCCGGTGAAATTGGGATTGAAAATTCATTACTACCCGGTAGTTCTTTCTCCTCAAAACTTTCGAAAGTTCCTTCATCCTCCTTGTAAAGAGGATTAGAAGGATCGTCGTCGTAGTCACCTCTGCTGCTACCATCAGGCTGCTGGAAGGGGTTCTTTGCCAAATTTCCATCCTCACCATCATTGAATTTTGGATTCTCATTTCCAGTTTCATGGCGGTAGGAAGGTGAGTCCAGAATTCCAAATTTGGAATACGTTCTGGAAGGATTTTGAATTTTGGCTCCTTGATCAGACGGTCCGGAGACCCGTCCTCCAATCGAAATCGGAAAGCTTTCCAGTAAATCCTTGCCCTCATTGAAAATGGGCAAAAGATGCTCTCCAGAATCATCAAAAACTTGTCCAGGGAATGATGAGTTGGCGATGACCTCTGGAGTGGTGATAATTCCACCACGGTAGAACCCATTATTGTAAAGGCTCGTCGAGACGGGGACGTCCATTATGACATTCCTGAATTTATCAATGGAGTCTGGAGGGGGCTTCAGCGCTACCGCTGCTCCTGGAATGACGCCCCCTGCTGAGTCCCCCGGAAGTGATGACGAGACCTTCGGGGCTGGAGAATAATATCCTTTGGGTGGAGTTGGCGGGATTAGGTCGGACTGAACTAGCTCCCGGTCATAGGTAATTTTAATGGGAAAATATGGTGGGAATAGTGGATCAGGAGAGGCAACCTCAGTTCCATTATTTGCAATTGGAGGAAGGAGCCGAGCATCCTCAACGCCAAAAGGGATGAATTCGAGATTGGCTACGGTGGGTCCAGGCGGGGCTGGTGGTGATAGGACCACCGGAAGGTCTGGCGACGTAAGGACATCCGTCCTCGGTCTATCGGGGAGAAGGGAAAAAGAGATATTAGATTTCCCTTCAAAATTCGGGGAATGATGGATTCCTCCTCCATTTGATGTTTGAGTCGTCGAATTCCGAATTTCTTCCAGTCTGGTCATATTTTCATTTTGAAGTGCTGGAGGTAAAGAAGGAGGTAGAGCTACTTGGACTAGTTTCACAAATGAAAATCCAGGCCCTGGTTGTTCCTGGAACGGGGTTGTTGTCTCCATGATTTCATTTTCATTCCCGCGACGACCCTCCTCAACTGTCGCCAAACCGAATTCGGATGATTCCTTTTCTCCTTTTCCAATTGACTTTAGTATCACTTTCCCGGCGGCACTTTCGTCTCCCCCACCTGCAAAAACATCATCTTGAAACCAAATTCCCAACAAGTTCCTACAACCTTTGACTTACCACTGTCCATAAATGTCATCTTGGCAATGAGCTCATGGTCCACTGACTCTAGACTTGGGACTCCAAAATTGTAATCCTTCTCATCATCCTCATAAGAAGTCTTGGACCCCATCATCTCTTCCTTATCCTTATTTCGACGTTCTTCCCGACTCCCGATATCCGATTTGAGCTTATTAGAAAGAAATTCGGAACTTCCGTCAGGAGACAACGGGGAAGTCAAATTCATTTCTTCATCCTTGGGATTGACATTCCCTGAGCCATTTTTTTGAGGATCATCAAACTCCGAATTAGGGGTTGGAGTAGCTTGGACTGAAATTGCCTCCTGGAGATCCTCTCTCCCCTGCTCTGGAGAAAGTAAATTGGCTCCTACTTTCTCGAGCTCCTCCACCATTTCCAGTGTCTTGTTCTGACAGGAATAGCGACTAGGGCAGCAGTGGCCATCTTCCGTCACGGGCTCACAGCCGGCAATGGGTCGACTACACTCGAGGGGTCGACAGCGTACGACCCCACCAAGGCAAAAACAGGATTGACAGATATGCTCAGCTTTTACATTTGGCTCGAGATGAATTGGAAGGATTGGCTCCCCTTCGTAGATAAATCGACGATTGAGGCGACATCCCTTGAGAAACTGCGGAATGGCGGAGGCGGATTGGATGATGGCGCTGGAATTGGACTCGGCTGGAGAAAAAGGCAGGAAGTGCGAATTAGTGACCTATGACCATAACTCGTGTTCCAGGATGAGGAGCTTACAACAGTCATAATTGGTTGGACAACATGCAAAGGAACGATAGCGCGGTTTGCATCCGTCCAGGGGAATTACGCACTGAGGCCTGGAACACTTAATTTCCCCCCGAATGCAAAAACAGTTGTCACAAGGTGTACTTGACCTCATTGCGGAGCCCTCGGCGTAAATTGTTCCTTCGTGGTTGCAAACTCCTGGAGGAAATAAATATATTAGTAGTTAAAAGGTCATCATGAAGAAGATGAACAACCGGCGGCAATTGCGTGCTGTTAACGTCGTGGTATTGTGGTTTTAAAGTCATTAGCATGTCACCGTAGAAGTATGAAGGACGAAGAGAAAGATTGACCTTATACGGAGTCAAGAAAACAAGAGAGGACAGACTGAAATAAATGCTGACTTATGTAGACAGCAATTTCTTGCCCGTGCTTGCACGACAACGGAGGAGGGGATTAATAGTGTTAATTTAAGGCAGGACACAAGGGGAGTTCAAAATTAACATTTTAATCCCGTCAGAGAGGGTTGCTGACCTCTAATTTCACTTTTGTTTGGACACAACCATCAACTTTTCACGCTAAAAGGAAAGCATTTAAGAATGGTATCGAAAAGGCAAAAGAAAGTTGTAGATTGTTCCAAAATTCCGAATTGGGAAATAAGAGAATTCAAAATCACAAAATTTGTAAGATATTTTAAACTGGTCGGGTACAAAAATCCAAATTATTTTGAGCATTTTGGAAAAAAAAACCTTCAAAAAACTGTGGGTTTGTTACCTAGTGGGGGTAAGGATGAAATTCCAGTAAGAATTGTCTCATTTTTGTGGTTTCCGGTTGAGAGCCTCTGCTCTCTTTCCCGTATAATCTTTCTGGTCTCTGAAACAGAAAATTAGTATGAATAAATTAATCAATTTCATCCTTGGATAATTTATATGTCCCTACTGTGACTTTTAAAACCAAAAATCACAACCTGGACGCAGATCCCTTCAAATGACCTTTTCATAATTTCAATGACAATTGCGCGACAACAACTCGTCATGTCTCACATGGAACTCTTCTAAAATTTTGTTGAAAACAACGGAATGTGCAAGTCGGGTAAATGCAAAGACGACCCTTGGGCCAGCGACCTTGAGACAGACCGTCGCCGGTGACCCAAGGAAACGTGCCATCCCCATTTTGTGATGTCGTCGCTAGCACCTTTTTCTTTGAGCTTTCCAGGGTACCAAGAGCATCCGTTCGTAAGGTCATAGCAGAGGCGGAGGCCAGGCATGTTGACACCCTATACCCAAGCAAGAGCTTAGATTGCGGTAACAACTGGTCTGACATATGGATACCATCTGAGGCCCTGTTTCCGCATGCTAATTGGACCGCAAAGCACAAATACAGGCTGTTAGACGCTGACACTGTGCAAGAAAAGTTACCCTAGTTGTAAGTTTAGAAACAAGTTGCACCGTCCCATCATTGCAACTTCTTTTTTAAACTGACAACCGTTTGCAAACAATAAACGTCAAACGCAGAATTTATTGGGAGGAATTTTGGCAGATTATGTACACGTTTGGGAAAATTGACAATTTTGGCAGAATGAGCTCAGGATTCGTATGCCACAAATTTGCGTTGCTTTTTGATGAAGGTGAGCTTTGAGCACAATAGTGAATTGGAGCTTAAGAGCTTAGGATCCGACGCAAATCCTTTAGATCACTTTCATTTTCGGATGCCAATCCCCATCGAGCTTTACTGTTTTGCAGTCAATGTTCTTCTTGTACTTATGATGTAAAATGGGGCCTTAGGCAAATGGATCCCTCTGATGCAAATGAGTTAACAAACTTACTGTTTCTAATCATCCCAATTGTTTTGATGACAAGGAATAATCAAAAGGCAAAAATTAACGAGAACCTACCTGGGCAGACAAGCTTTGGACAACATGACTTTGCTTTCTGCACGACCACGCACCCCGGCGGGGGTGCGTCCGGCACAGGTTCTGTGCATATCCTAAGTTTGCAAACCACTGCTTGTTTTTTGCACTGACATCGGAGGCAGGGCTCATCCGTAGGAACTTCATCTCCGGTCAAGTATGACGCGGCCCTATAACGACAAACTGCAAAAAAAAAACAAGTCAGGCGCCATGCTTAAACTTTTTGCGGAAAAATTCAAATTTGCAGGGGGATTCCATAAACTCAAGAAACCATCAAACGTTTGGTACCATCCTTATCCGTTGTTTGTTAAATTGCTACAGGAAGATAACATAATTTGACAAAACGCAGAAACTTACTGTAACGTTTTCTGCGTTTCCGTTTCACACGGTCTAGCGTTTCGCCGTTTACTCACAAATTTACCCCTTACGACAACTTTACAGTTTCCGGTCTAGGGTCTAATTAATAAAATTATGGAAACTCGGAAGCTACTCCACGCCGTAAATTACTGCGTCATTAGAGGTGTGATTAAACAGTTTGCAAAAACGAGAAATTTGCATTAGCTAAAATCAACCCGTTCCCCTAACTGCATTAGTTTTAAAAATTATCTGGATAAATCCAATGTACTCTTGACATTTATGGATTTCGCCCACAGTTCACTGGGTTCCTCTTTTTGCAAATTGCAAACAAAAACGCCTTGCTAAAAATGATAAATTGATGAACATTTCTGTTCTGTTGCTTTTCTTTTTTTCCGTATTGTTCCATTTTGTACGCCACTCTTAGTTTTAATGAATGAGGAATCAAAATGTAATGATCCCGTTCAACAAAGGTCTTAAATCATCTTTCACTTTTCTTTTGACAGGTGGACCGGTTAAAGCAATACGAATTTGGAATATATTGAGCTAATCCACCAAAATAAACCTTGTATTTTACAAATGCAGAAAGTTTAAAAAACGGAAATGAGTTTGCAATAACTGACACTTTGACAGTTTTGTAAATTTTTATAAATTACCTGAGTTAGGCGGTGGGGGTGGGGGTGCTGATTTGTAGACTACGAGCGCAGAACTATTTCCATCTCCCAATGCTTCTCCTTTCTTTATGGATATTGGAACTATAAAAAAAAAAGTTTAAAAAAATCAGCTATCTTTAAAACTTGAAAAACATGGAGAAACGTACCAGCAAAGGTGTGGAGTGGACTCATGAAATAAATTATACAAATTGTTCCAAGAATCCCACGTAGACTACTGGAAGTGGTGGTGAAATGTGATCGCCTGCTTTCACTTTTTTGGAACATCATGTCACAATTTCTAGGAGAGGAGGTGGGTCCGGACCTTCCAACACTATTGACCCAGTGACTGTCGATAGTGACTTACGGTGGGAACAATTCAAAAGTTGGAGGCCGTTAATCCATTTCCTGGGAACTGCTCAAGTTCAAGTTGCAAACTAAGAGGAAGGGATGCCACGCTGTGTCATTAAGGAAGAGCCGGGCAAAGAATCCTGAGCCAGGGAGCGGGGATTGCAAGGTGCGTCCGCGTCCGTCACTCTCTGCTCGTCCATTTCCATTGTTGTTCCTTGTACATTATTACTCTGGCGTGCATTCCACTGTTTCCATTGTTGTAATACTGAAGGAAGGGAATCTCATTACAAGGGAATCCCATCAAGTTCAAGACCAAAGGTATCTTTTCAACTTGTAATTTAGGCATTTTATATTCCCCTTGTTCCATCCTCACATCAAAAGGAATCTCCCAAGAGTCAGTTCATAAAAGCAACATGACTTCAAGCCATTATGCAACAAGGCACAACCAAGATATCTTACCAGAGCTACTTCGTCATTTCTAACAATAACCATTCCTGGAAAGACGCTCAGTAGGGTCAACAGGCTGGGATTCATTTGATTCTCAAACAAAACTGTTCATTGCCCGAGAGGTGTGATGATGCTAACAATGCAGTGTTTGCAAACCTTTCGATCTTCTTAAGCGCGTCCCCAATGAATGTGACAGTGGCAGGTGCGCATGAGCGAGCGTGAAAATTCCTGTGGTTAACCTGATCGTTTACCTCTAAACAATTGCGGTGACAAATCCTCATTTCTGGCAAGATCAAAATCAACCAAGGAAAACATGACACTTTCCCTTTTCTCTTCTAATGATATGAAAGATAGAAGACCCCACCACCTCCTCAAGCAACGAGGAAGAGAAAAAAAATCAAATTTTGACCTTTTGTATGTATTTGCCTCCGATTTAATTTATTCCGGTTCTCCATAATTTAGAGCCAACAATCCAGGAATCATTTTCTTGAAGACAGTCATGTTTTCCAGTAGTTATTTAGATAAGGTTAAGGACAAGGTGCTAATACTGAATTCCCTTACAGCCTCACTTGCTTGCTGGAGGCAAGGAGAAGAATACCCAAACAAAAAATATAAATTCCTTCTTTTGTTCTTGGAAAACAGAAAATCCCGTGAAGCGGATTATATATTGTGAGTTTTGCTAATTACAGGTTGAAGCCAAATCGTGTTTCTTTCAGAATCCAGTGGAATTTTATTGGTAGCCACAAGATGTTTGGTGTTCATGGACGAGCGACTGAAAAAGTGGTCCAAGAGTTGCCATGTCACATCAACTCCTCAGAATGTTTTCCCAATGGAATCAATCTGGGACTCCAAACTTGAAACGACATCATGCGGCACTGCTCCGCCAAGGGCATTCTGGAGGTCTACACGCTCGTGAGGTCCAAGTTTGAAATAGGCGACCTGTAACATACAATTGGAGCATGTCACCTGGAAATGTTTTGGTGAACATAGAAAATTGTCTGAATTCAATTCACCTGAATCCCTGGAGCAGTTTTGTCAACGACGGCGTATGGTGGGAGAAGCTGCATTGCCTGCGCTTGTCTAACGGCTTCGTCTAAGTACTGTGGTGATGGCATTCCGAGGACGCCAACTGTCGCCAGAATCACTACAAACAAACACAGGAGGAGTGTACGCATCTTCAGGAATTTAGAACAAAGTGAAAAACTTAGTAAACACTGAAAGAATTTTGAGATTTCGAAGAAAATGTGGACGGTGATGGTTAGCGGTGTACTATGAATGGAAATTTGATGATAGTGATCACCTTGTTGGTCATTTATATAAGGTGGGTTACAGTTTGCCAGTGACTAAAGTCTTGAGTCCTTAAGAGGGCGTCTCCTCCCTGTAGTAGTTAATAGTGACGATTATTCCTTTGCACTTTTTCACATGCCTATGTAGTCAATTTCCAATGTTATGATTCCTATTCCCATTGTTCTCCTTGCGCAGATGCATAATAAGTCGTGCAGTCAAAATGGAAGGGGACGAAAGAACGTTACATCAATTCATGCGCCAGCTTTCACCAATTCCAATTGCCAATTATCCCCCTCGCCCTCACTAATCATCTCACTCATAATCTCACTAATTTCTGTCACAATCCACACACGAGATCATGGGAAAGTTCAAAAATTTCCATTTCTGTCAGCCGCCGCATGCGCAGTCCTCCCAAAAAACCTACAAATTCAACCAGAATATTATAAAGAACATCTAAAATTTCTGAGCTTAACTGTAGCTTGAAAAGTTTGGCTGACATTTATGAAAAAAAGGGAAAGGGAACCGCCCCAATTTCCGAGAATGCGCAGGAGGCGCATGCCCATTAAGATCTTTTCTGGGATTAGTCAAGAATAAGATTTACGACCTGCTTCCCCCTGTGGCTTATCAAGTGACGGAAATGAAAGGAAAAGTAATTAAAACCTGAAACTGCTTAACTTGTCTTGTCAACAATTCTTCCCTGACACCTGACAATCCACCAATCCATTTGAGTAATTGGAGGAACTCTCCTCTGTAACTATTATTGAGAAAGTCACTTACAATTTTCTTCAAAAACCCAACGACCCACTTTGCATTCCTGCACATTTTCCCCCTGCCCTGTTAGTAAACATACTTTTAATTGCTGCCAACTTAAATGGGGTAGTGCTTGACTTTCGATTTCAATGTTAACTCGATGCCAAGAAGGAAACTCGTGACTTTGTGCAAGGAAAGGGGCTTGGACGACTCCTCCGTCATCGTCATCCTCATGTCATGTCACGTCACGTCTTCCATCGACATGAATTTCTATTGAAACCATCATTCGATTCCTCTTTTCATGAAAACGTTTAGCCAAATCATCGGTTCGGGTAGGGAAGGGCAACTGTGAACTGTGGAGTCTAAGGGGCCTTTGTATACATTCAAGAATAGAATTTTCTCATTTACGAATTTGAGCGAATATAATATAAGAGGATATTAGTAAGAGGGAATTAAATACAATTTTTAATTACAAAGAAATGGCTGTTTACTTTTGACCTTTGTTTTCCGAATGCTCCCAAAAGGGCCGCTGTGATTGCTTGATGTGGCGGTTAGCCTAAGAACCTCCCAACCCGTCTGGAGGGAAAGGAAAAACTAAATGCAAAAAACTCCCATGTGTGTGTCTCAATTTCTTAAAAAGTTACTTATTTTCAGAAATAAATTCTTTCAGTTCGTCATTAATTGTCAAAAGTTGGCACGACACGTACGTCAATTAATCGTGTCAGTGACATTGTCCAGGAGAATGTGGAACTGCGTATGGCGACGAGCCTTGAGCAATGCTGGTCGTCCACGAAATCGATCCATCCCCCCAAAAGCCACAACTTACCGTGGGAAGAAGGATGATACGCAGAAGAGCACTACTGCTGCTGACGCAGGAGCCTCACCTGCGTCCACTGGCAATGGCCCTGACTCTACCCCTTCAACCACTCACCTCTTCATTCCCGTCCCGGTACGTCCAAGTATAGAAGCCAACAGTATCGGAATGGAACTGACGGGGAAACTTGACAAACAAGAAGTACTCAAAATCCTCAACAAATTTTTTCGCCGGAGTGAAATTAAATTGATCAGCGTTGAGAATGGACTTGACAGTACGAACCCTTACCATTCAATTCAACAGTATTTTTCAGTCTGTAAATATTTTTATTCATACCTCATGTAACATGGCTTTTGTCTCTTACATCAGAATCAGCGCGCAACTGGAAGGAATTCATTGATTTTCTGTAGAAAAAGCATTCCTTGTGTGTGGAAGTGGGAGGGTAGGCAGGCGGTAGGGTTTAACGAACTTTCAATTAAGTCGAGTGCTCCAAAGCTAAGGATAAGATGAGCGGTTGAATTCATGAACGAGTTTCTGATTCCGTCGTTTTAATTCGTTTCAGATTACCTCTTCCATCAAGCCTTCATCAGTTTCCGAAGATTGTGCCTCGAGTCGGAGAATCTCCCTGTGGATCTTCATATTATTTTTAGTGACATAATTAACCAGGCGGGTCATGTGGATGACGTCTTCCCATACTTCTTGCGTCATGCAAAACAGATTTTTCCTCATTTAGACTGCATGGATGATCTCAAGAAAATTAGTGACCTCCGCTCCCCTGCAAATTGGTAAGGGCCATACTCGTTAATGCTGTGAACTGTCGGGAAGATGAATTTTGAATTTTAAGTTCAAAATTCTCCATGTCTTTGACCGTTTTCATTGATTCCTTCAGGTATCCTGAGGCCAGGCAGCTGATCCGTCGAGTCGTTTTTCATGCTGGTCCTACAAATTCTGGAAAGACGTTCCAGGCATTGGAGAAATTTATGAGTGCCAAATCCGGTGTATACTGTGGACCCCTTAAGCTACTCGCATCAGAAGTTTATCATAAAGCTAATGGGAAAGTACGTCAGTTTTAAATCAATTGATGATTTTAATACTGATAATAATGATTTTTTGTACTTAGGGAACCCCCTGTGACCTGGTGACTGGGGAAGAACGGTTGCTTGCTAATCCTGATGGTGAAACTCCATCACCCCATGTAGCCTGTACAGTCGAAATGACATCCGTTACTAATCCATGTATGTTGCAGGGCTCTGCTCTTGAAATTGTTATGACTGATCTTAATCTATTGTTTCAGATGAAATTGGTATTATTGACGAAATCCAAATGCTGAGGGATCCACAACGGGGTTGGGCATGGACAAGAGCTTTACTAGGTCTAGTCTCAGATGAGGTTCACCTCTGTGGTGAAATTGCGGCCATTGAATTAGTGAAGAGTATCCTGGTTACAACGGGAGAAGAAGTTGAGGTAATAATAAGAAAGACAGGTGAAACTCCTTGTTTTGTCTGGAATATTTTATTGAGAGATTATCTCTAACTGCCTCTTCCCAAAGTTCGGAAAGATTTAAGAGTGAACAAAGTTGTAAAACTTGAGACTGTTTCCCTTGGCTCTTTCTTCTAAGTTTCTCTAATTATAATTCCTTCATTTTAGGTTTTCAAGTACAAGAGATTGACTGACTTGGATATTGAGAAGCGAGCCTTGGGTACCCTCAACAATGTCAAAGCGGGTGACTGTATTGTCTGCTTTAGTAAGAATGACATCTACTCCGTCTCTCGTCAAGTAAGTCCCAGATTCTTAAAAGTTTAAAGCTTGACATTTTAAAACTCAGGATGCCAGATTCCAAATTTTTGAAATTTTTTTGAAAACTTTTCACTTTCCTCAAAAGTGATTTCAAATGAATCTGAGTTTGTTCTTAATTAGAATTGGAAAGATTTTATTTGAGCTGTAAACTTCAATCAGAGTTCCAGCGGACTTAAGCGGGGACTGAATAAATTCTTCTGGGAATCCTAATAATAAAGTCCATAAACCTCGAAATACCTCTGGAGAATTTCAATTCCTATTCTCGGAGCTATTTACTTTATGGAGACCAAGGCAAACAGAGCGGTTTCATAATACCACGGCGATTCTGAAACTCTCCATTAATTTCAAGCCCCGTGATTTGAAATGCCGAAAGGAACTTTGTGGGAACCGAAAATTCAATTTGTTTCAAATAGAGGTATGGCCCCAGAATTTTTGAATTCTGCTGCCAAGCTGGTAGACGAGCTTTTGCTAAGATTTTCTACATTAAAAATTACTCCCCTGGTTAGTCGACCTACGACGACGTGTCAAGGCATTCCCATAAAGCATGACAAACATCCCAACTGGACCTTTCACTACTTCTTTGTGGATTCTGTGGAGATCCCTTGGCCTGGTGCTTTAGTATACATTTCTAATGGGCCCTAGTTTCCTGTTTTGATTAATGTTTACAGGTTGTGCCACTCCATGCTCTTTACTTTTAAGCTTGGTTTTTAGTTTGGCATATTTATGTCTCATTGGGATAACTGGATTTTCCAAATGCCTTTTCCCTGTTGCCCGCGACCCCTTTCCTTCCAACCCATTTCCTATTTTCCTTTTGTTCCCTTTCCTCGATTCACTTTCACTTGCTTTCCCTTCTTTCCGGATTGGATCTTGGATGGGGTCCTTTCGAAGTCAAAATTCCTTTTATACAAAAAATACTTTCTCTCTCCTGGATTTCACAAGATAACAAACTTCAGAGGGAAATTGGTGTATTGTAGTTGTGAGGCATAATTAAGGAAGAATTAGGACAGGAGAAGCCCCTGCCTTTTTCTCCTGTTGAATCCTTCCCAATTTGGATCTATTCAGGAGGATAATCAAAATGTATTCAAAATATTCCTGAAACTAAGGTGAAGTTCTCTCTGACCAGGAACTGGAATTCGGTAGAAATGAAACTGAATCAAGTACCTACGCGTACCCGATTCCAAGCCATGGGAATTGAGTTTCTCGTGCAAAATGGGAAGCCCCTCAATAATTAACTCAACCCGGAAATTTTAGGGGCTGGAGGAACTATGAGGGATTTTCAAAGGACTTTCATGTAATTGGCACGTGGAAATGAAAGATCAAATGAAATCTCACGTACTTGTTTTTTTTTTAATTTCAGATTGAGAAGAAAGGGCGTGAAGTGGCTGTTATTTACGGTGGTTTGCCACCTGGAACCAAGTTAGCTCAAGCTCAAAAATTTAATGATCCAGAGAATCCCTGCAAAATCCTCGTAGCTACGGATGCTATTGGCATGGGTCTCAACCTGTGAGTACTTTGTCCCCTCTCAACCTCTGAACTTTTTCCATGCAGAATCTCTTCCCAATTTGGTGGAGGTTGGTGGTGAGTTTAATTTTTTTATTTAATTTTTAGGAGCATCCGGCGAGTAATTTTTTATTCAATTATCAAGCCCGTAATGAATGAGAAAGGTGAACGGGAGATGGATATCATTTCAACTTCACAAGCTCTTCAGATTGCGGGTCGTGCTGGAAGATATGGAACACAGTTTGACAGGGTAAGATTCTACCTTCCAATTCATCACCACCGCTTTAGCTTAATGATGCTGGACAGAGAAGAGGTGACAGATCTGGATCCCCCACTGGAAGAAAGCACTTGGAAGGCACACACTTGACCTGGCAATGGCACCACATGTCTGCTTAACTTACATTCGTCTGGTGGGATCCTTATTTTTCCAGGGCCTGGTGACAACGTTTCGAGCCGAGGATTTGCCAACTCTAGCTGAACTCCTAAGTGACTCTCCAGAGGATCTGGTGAAAGCGGGACTGCATCCAACGGCGGATCAAATTGAGATGTATGCCTACCAACTTCCGAATGCAACATTGTCAAATCTAATGGTAAGCTAATAAGTTCCAGATCGACAGAGCCTTTCAAATCCTCCCTCCCTAATCCTTCCTACCCTATTTTCCTTTCTTTGTTGACTTCTTTCTCCATTCTCACAGTATTCTTAGGATGGATTTTCCTCCCGCCATTTACCATTTTTTATGTTCCCATCTTTAGTTTTTGTCTATTGATTCCACCACCCAACTTCATTAACTCCATCTGCTACGGCTAATCTCTTTCTAATTCGACTTGTAGGACATTTTTGTGAGTCTCTGCACCGTGGATCATTCTCTCTACTTTATGTGCAATGTGGATGATTTCAAGTTCCTAGCAGATATGATCCAACACGTCCCACTTCCACTCCGAGCCCGCTATGTCTTTTGTTGTGCTCCAATAAATCGCAAGATGCCTTTTGTCTGTGCCATGTTTCTCAAGGTAAAGTCATGAAACCTTGGGCGGTTTATATTTGTTTGTTTTTAGTGGTTAAAGTGCATTTTTTGAATCCTCCTAGTTTGCTCGTCAGTACAGTAAAAATGAACCAATTAGTTTTGAATGGTTGTGTCATCATGTGGAATGGCCCCTCAAACCGCCTCATACCATTCTAGACTTGGTCCACCTCGAGTCCGTCTTTGATGTCTTTGACTTGTATTTATGGCTAAGGTGAGTTGCCATTTCCTGTCAACCACCTTAGATTTTCATTAATAATTATAAAAAAAAATATTTTTCGTGGTTTTTTCAGTTACCGATTCCAAGATTTATTTCATGATGCCACAGTGGTCCGGGAGTCCCAGAAGGAGTTGGACAAGATAATTCAAATGGGTGTTTTCAATATCACCCGACTGCTTAAGAATACTGAATCAAATAATAACGCTCCTGGTGAAAGTTGACGGGAGAACATTTTGATAGGGGATGACCGTAACTTTGATTATATTCCTTACAATTACTCTTAAATTAATAGCATTTCTAAGAACAAAAGACATTAGGAGACAATAAATAAGTTTTGTAGCCTTCTGTAAGTATTTCTTTGTTGGAAAGCATCAAACGACTGGAGGAGGGGGAGGGAATGAGGTAAGAGTAGTTGCCAAAGTTCTCACTTTCCCAAGAGGTTAACCTAATCATCTCTTTTCTTTTTAAACAGATTACTACTGGGATATGATCTTGATTGGCCTTGACATGGGAAACCTTCCTACTTTTAGTTTTACAATGAGAGCTGGGATTTCCGTTCTTATTCGGCTGATTCAATTAGGGTTCATACCACCGGTAATAACTGAACGAGAGGCTAACTTAATTAAATTACCACAATAATGAGAATGAGAAAGGACTTTCTCCTTTTGAAAAAGAGGGAAAGTGTGGAATTATTTCTGGAATGTTTCCTAGGCGGAGGTACGGGGCTGCTGTGGATTCTGCTCTCCTCGATGGTCGAAGCGCCGTGGACTCCCACCGAGCCCCCGCTTCACCTTGAATATCCCATTGCATTTGTGGATGGTGAGACGGAAGAAGGCAGACCGGAAATCGGGGTTGTAGAAAGCGTAGATTGCAGGATTTATGGCTGAATTTCCCCAACCTACGTAAGAAGAAGGAAGAGATTAAGTTTGTCCAACTGTAGGAGTCGTGGTCCTGGAATTGGATTCGGGGAGGTAGTGGTAGTCAAGTGACAAGGAATTAAGCTTGGAAGTACTACTGAGGACGAAGGATGATTTTCCAATTGGGACATCCCCACTCGACTCCCTTTCACCGACCTAATCGACCATCTTCACCAAGACATAAACTTGGAGAGTCATATGCTGGGAGCTGGAACTACTGTAAGAATCCGGGGTCTTTCTACCGAGACACTTTTTAAAAAAAAAAACAAGGAAAGTCGAAAGCGTATGTTCTAAAGTCTTTACAATTACAATGGCTGGATGAGGATGGGAGGAGACGTGCCATGTTGGGTGTCCCAGTCAGCATCTTACGCCTCTTCGAATTTGGCACTTTCTTTCTTTTCGGCCTGCTGTTAACCTTGTCCAGGGAGGCGGACTAAAATGTTTTGGCTCTCCCGGCGGCGGCATAACCGAACCCCCGGAAAATTCCAGTCGACTGAAGAAAGGTGAAAGACAAAGAAGATCGAGTGGCCTGGAAATTTCTAATCCCTTGTCTTGCCCCTTGTGATGAATTGCTTTCATTTATTCTTCAGCCTTGGTCAGTCTTTTTCACCCACATTCAGCGCTTCCTTTATATCAGATGACCACGCGACCACTGAGCTCAGCATCACTTCCATGCGCATCTTCCTAGACCAATCCCAAAACTTTGGAATCAAATCAAATCTTATTGATGACGAGTGAAAATTCGGGCCGAAATTAAATGAAATCAGAACCCCGCGCCGCAATAATTAATTCCAATGTTTGCAATTTATTTTTTGGAATAACAATAATGATTGATTAATTTTATAATAATTAATTTGGGAGTAATCAAAGTATTTGGAAGATCATTAAAAGTCGCTCGCCTCGAAACAATGAGGCAGGCGGATAGAAAATGTGAGCACGAGTTTTTAAGACTTGTAACATTGTAGTAAGACATTAATTCACTGACGCTGAGATTTGATTAGAAGGAGCCGCAGCGTCTCTGACCCGGGTGACCTTGGACATCTTACGTTGCAGAATTGGACTGGACGTTGGAGGCCACAAATGATACTGGACGTTGGAGGCCACAAATGATAGTCCCATCATGGACAAGTGGACCTTGAGCATCCTGTTTCGTGATTTCTCAATTTCCAGCTGCTGGACCAAGGTTTCGTTCTCCCTTTCCAGAAAACATACTCGCCGTCGTGTTTCATTCGTCTTTTCACGCTTGCGTGCACGGAAGGCTCGGGCGGCCAGCGCATTCCGTTGAAGGTAAGTTGGCGACTCTTCCTCCGGCTCCGCTTCTCCATCATCCTATAGAATCAAGAAGTAGTTAGTGCGTATCCTCCCCCGCGGTCAGAAATAATCCTCAACCTTCAGAACAATGACAATGACCACACTCACCGTCGTGTCCCAGGTTTGTGGTTGGGGCTTCATCCTTTTTCCGCTTTTGGGCTCAGTGGTGGCGGCTGGGGGTGTATAGTCCTTCGTGTGGACAATGACGGAGGGGCGAGATTCGGCAGCCGGCGCCTGCGCGTTGGTGGGCACTTCCTCCACTTCCTTGGCTGTCTGAACTTCAGAAGGGTCGCCGGCTCTAATGACCTCGTCGTATGGACTTGACAGGGCAAGAATGTATTCCGGTGACCCGTCGGTTGGTTCAATTTCAACGTTGGTGTCCATATCTACAGTTGGCTTGGTCTCTGGAGGTACAAAGCTAACTAGTTGATATACTATGGCTATGCCCAAGTCAAATTCTCCGTGCCCAGATCCTTCCGTATTCCACTCATCAATTTCTAGACAAAATTTGAAGCTTGGGGTTATTTATTTGAAGATTTCGAATCCCCTGCAACTACTTATGAATTTCAGGGTCAACTTACCAACCATGTTGATTGCTTCAAGAGAGTTGTCATCGATGAACCCAAGTTCGGTATTCTCACTGGTCATTTTGAACAATTGCAGCTGCTTGTTTTGAAAAATTTTCAAAATTTGGAAGACTATGAAAATGTCGACCTTCACCCACCGATGTTCAAAGAAAGAACGGCAAGAATCCCTCTTTATTTGAGGTTCTTTGTCTCTGATTGGCTCGGCCCAATCACCTCACCACCCTGCCTCCCCTCGCCTCAGGTTCATTCCAACCAATCATAGACGACCACGACAGAGGGGTTTGCACGGGGCAACACATTCTACTTTATGAACGCCCCTTCTCTAATACCTATTGGACACGTATGTGTAGCGGCATGGAAAGGGAGGAGCAGGCGCAGTTGAAAGGTAAAGGACTCCTCTGTTTGAAAACAGTTGGGGAAAATGGATCGGAGACAAAAGAAACGAGTTAAAACTGCTGGTGGACTTACCAAGCCATACAAAGAATTCCATAAGCGAAGGTGCGACGGTGTCGGGTTTAATGAATGGCCCTATTACATAAGCCACAAAGAATGGGAGCCAACATATGATGAATCCTCCAACAACTGCTGCCAAGGTCTGTGCCGTTTTTGTTTCCCGTTTAAAGGAGGCGACGCGCCCAGTGGTAAAGTCCCTGGTAGGAGCTGATGAACCCTGGACCTGGTGGTCACTCAACTGATGAGTCACGGGCACTTTAACACTCTTGCTCCTAATCACATGGTTTGGTTGAGGTGGGTTCCACACCTTGGTGTTGTTGCTATGGCTCAGGTGCCCACAACTCTGACTTTGAATTTTCCCACCACTTCGGCAGAGACCTTGCTTGGAGGCGTAGTTGATTCGACTCCGCTCAGTTTCTACCCTTCCCGGTGCCCCGCCATGTTTATCCGGGTTTTGAGTCCTTGTCAGGTCATCCATGCTGTTGGTGCCCAGGTATGTCTCAGCCCTGTTCTGTTGCTCCTCCAAACAGTTACGACAACCGTTGAGATTGACCGTTGACCGTGTCAGGCGACAAGTCTCGTCGGGCTCTTTTCCTCCCTCATGGTCGCCATCCTCGACGGTCCAAACTGTTGGATGGGTTCCCACGCCTTGTTCTGAAAAGGGAAATTCGAAAGCACGGGTAAAAACATTTCACTGATGTTTTACATTTAAGTCATTCTGCGAGTCTCGAGTCGCGTGCCAATCATGCGGTTAAATTCCTCCAATTTTGGGAATAAATGTAATTCAATCCTCTTTTAATTTTCTTCCGCCTCCCCCAGAATTCTTTCAAAATTTAACAAAAGATAACTAAAGTTTCTTCTCGTAACAGTCTGGAAAATCGAGCTTCATTTTTTCCCCCAAAATCCGAAAAGAAGGAATACAAAGAGAGTGAGAGAGAGAGTTCAGAATACTGGAATCCGGGAGGATCCCTGATTATTTCCCCTTCCCGTACCTGAACTTATGGGGAGAATCAAAAAATGTCAAGCTGCAAGATGGAAGCTCGTCATGGAGCCTCGGTTCCCCGAATTCATATTTGGTGAATGAGGTTTAAAATCCCTGGGTTCTTTAAACCTCGAATGCATAAAGGAGGAGGGTAGTGGCGGGTTTCGGAGGCTTGTGGGAGGTTGAATAAAAAAGCAATTACAAAAGTCTGGAATTAGTTTCTCATCATTTCTTTAAAGTGGAGAAAGTTAGTAGGAAGATTTCAAACCTCCGGAGAAGGGAGCAGGAAAGGAAGCAACTTGATGACATGCTTTCACGTTCTTGTATAAAAAAGGGGACAAGATGAGAACAAGATACTACTATATGACGCCACTTTAAAAGGGTACGGACTACGGAGACAAAAAAAGGAAACTTTTTCCGTCGTCGTCAAGCTTTAGGATTTGAACCGGATAAGATACGCGCTACGATTGCCTGTTTGGAACATTCCTTTGCATTTGTACATAATTCGAAAAGATCAAATTCAAAAGTACCAGGAATCCCTTCAAGTTTGAAATAATGAAAAGGGATATCAAAGAATACTTCCAAGTGTTGCATCCAATCCAAATTCCTGGAGATTATGTGAAAATCCAGGAAATTCAATATTTTTTTTGAAATTCTTTGGTCCGGCCTTCTTAGAGTTTTAACTTGACCTGTATCCCTATTTGACCACGCAGAAAAACGAGGAAATAGGAAAAGATGATTACCACCAACAATCTTCCTTGGGTCTATGGTAGGTCCAAATTTTAGATTTTTAAAGTTTTGAAAGTTGACTTTAAAATTTCCAAAACCTAATTCCTGGAGAAATGTGAATAATGCGACCCAATCATTTTCAGAACTTTTTTGTTCGGGAGTTTTAAAAAATTAATTGTCCCGTTTCCTACACCCCCACCCGAACCAAGAACCACTTTTTGTGGCTATAGATTCAGAATCCAGGTTTCCTTTCCCCAACATTCTAGTACATACTTCTTTCCTTTATGTACATGCTATTTTACGCCACTTAGCTAGCAGTTTAATAAGAACCAATTTATGTGTGTTCAGCATGTCCTAAAGCGTTTTCCTTTCACCTTGAATTTGTGCTAACATTGCCTTTGATTACCTGACCCCCTCGGCACATTAAAATGGGCTAAAACTCCAAAACAATTTTGGAATTTGATTCTGTAGTCTAAAGGATCTCACTTTGTCTATGTCCTCTATATAAGAATTCATTCCTTTTTGTTCCTGTTTCTCTTGACCTCTGACCCGTCTGGTAATCCATCTACTAAGGATCTCTCAACTATTAATTAATCCCGAAAGACATGTGTAACTAGGAAGTCTAAAGTTGCAAAGTCTCATCCGTCTCCCAAGCCTACTTCCTCTTTTTACAATTCAAAACTAAGCGCGATGAATTCTTATATTACAAACTTTTGTATTATTTGAAACGCTTTCATATTTATTTCCTGTCAGTTCAAAGTGAGTAGTTGAAACTCCGGTTGTCAACGAAAATGGGAAGAAGGAAGGAAATGAAAACTGAAGAGAGAAAAACTTTCCACGAGGAGAAAGTTTGCCTAAATCAAAAGGAATTTTAACTCTTAATTTTCCCTGGTCTATTCCCTCCACTACAAAAGACAAATATTATCCTTACTAACTCAGGGAACGACTTGGAAAACTTCTGTTTTATAACTCCCGCCCACTCTTCCCATGAGGAAGGTCGAAATGAAATACCATCATGGACTTGATATTTTCGCCTATTTTTAAACAAACTTACCTATGAACCCCGGCACGTGCGTGGTAGTGGAGGAGCACGATTGGACACGATGGATGACGCTGATTGGAGGACTCGTGTTGGTGACATTGTGGTGACAGAGGCGTGATCCGGTACGAGTGGTCATCCTCAAGCCACCAACCGTGGCCGACTTCTCCGCGCTCCCACTTCGGTTCCGGCAGTAAATCCGATGAGCGATTGGAATGGGATGAGTAGTAGACAATGTCCTAGCCCCACCACCACCAACTGATAGAAGCGTGCTAGGACTTGGGATTTCACTTGGAGTAGCAGCAGCATCCTCACCAATTCTGAAATCAAGAAACCACATCCATTTATGTCACGGTGTGAGCTACTTGGTGGATCTGTGTTGTCCGTCTGTCTGCTTCCCAGTAACCACTAAAACCCGGATGTCTATTGTTTCGTTGGAAATTGGTTGACCTCATTGCCATGTGGGCGGGACAAAATACTCTACGCGCGTCTGACAGTCGTGTTAGCGGCGCATTAGAATTGGTTGATGATGCCGCTACTTTGTTTTGCCGTTTATCTCGTTTTCATTAAGCATCTCTCCTCCATATTTCATGAAGAAAACCAAAGTTGTGATATATCCTAACCTAACGTATCAAATAATTCCTTTGGAGGGGAGAAACTGGACTTTCCCCATTCTCATTTTCAACTTTCTCCTGGTGTTCTTATGAGTTGCAGTTATTATTGTGGGAGAACAATTACCCGGAGATTCCCTCTACTTTTTTCTTCCCATTCAATCGGAATCAGAACAATTATTAATTGAATCCGAAACCCATCAGTGTCGCGGTCGTTTCTTTGCTTCTATTCTTGTTCTGCCATGACCTCCGCCTCAGGGGACCAGACGTGCTACTCGAGGCTTAAAGGATACCCAGTCCAAGTTTGTCACTTTGGTCATTGAGGGATGATAATATTTGTGTCCCGTTCCCTAGAATACTAGAAAGGGAAAAAAGTTTCATTCTCAGAGAGAAAGTTGTGAAAATGAGAAGAATTTGACAAGAGGAAGATAGAAGAAGAAAAAGGATCTTCATCCTTCCTTTTTTCAAGAAAAAAAAAATGGAGACGCGACTCTCTTTACGAAAGGAAAAATGGGAACCCCTGCTGGGACCCATGTCTAATATTTGGCATATCATGTATGAAATGTCAATCATGCATCATCGCCATACTTTTCGTCATCCCCTTCCTCCTTAGGGAACCCATCACCACCAAGAGTCTTTTATATTCAAAGGAAGTGCGTCGAGTAGGAAGGTATGGATGGACGAGGGGGGCTTACTATGCATTTCAAGTTTCCTACTGTCACCATTAATTGATTTCCAGGCGAAAAAGGATTCGAACACTATGGAAAGGGAACTAGGGTTCCCTAGTCTTCCTAAATTCTAAAAATAGGAAAGTGAATTTCTCCAAAGGAAAACTAAATCCCATCCTGGAGAGCGTAGGCATCCTTGCACGGCAGGAGGATTTTATGACCCCTCTTTCTTAAACTCGTGACCACACCACCACCAAGTCATTCGTCAAAAGTCCAATTGGATTAATAAGGGGACTTACTTCCGGTGGTTACCCGCCACTGGAGGCTCCCTGCCCTTTTTGGAATTCCGGAGGCAGTGGAGTCGGGTCCAGATGGAGTCAGGAGGTCCTTCCGGCACCTGTGACCCCTTCTGACCTTCCCGCCTAAAGAAGACGAAGGGCGGACGGGGTTGAGTACCCGGGCGGGGTTGAGTGCTAAGATGAGATTTTATTGGGGCGTCAGTTGCGACCCGGTGCATTGTCAATCCCATTTCATCCACCATCTCCACCTGGACAAACTTGACAGTTGGAAATCTCTGCACGACATCCCCTTCTTCCCCCCCCCCCCCCCTGCTTACCTTATCCTTGGACTTATGGGCCTTCTGTATTGTCTTTTGTCTCGTGGCTATGACACATGCAATCCGGGCATAGACGTAAAGCATGACCAGAAGTGGGACAAAGAAGGAACCCAGAGCCGAGTAGACGACGTAGTACGGATCATCATCATACTCGCACTGATCGCTGCGCTTTTCGGAATTCAGCCTGATTAATGAGTTGGGATATGATTAATGCCCCCTTCTGACCCCCATAATTCACATTGAGACTCACCATCCAAACATTGGAGGGCTCGTGATGGCAATGGAACTGACCCAGACGCAGGAGATCATGGCCAAGGCCAATCGCTTGGAGCGTCTCCGCCGGGAGTAGGCCAAGGGTCGCGTGATGGCTAGGTATCGATCAATACTGATTGTGCAGAGGGAGAGGATGGATGACCTAAGGAGTCAGAATTACATAGTACATGAGGATGCTAGGTAAGAGGTCAAGTGGGACTTACGTGCAGAGCATCACGTCCAGCGTAATCCAGATCTTGCAAACCAAAAACCCAAAATTCCAAACGTTGTCTGTAAAAAAAAACGACCAAAAATGTGTATTAGTGGGGCTTCCAAGATTTTAGACGGGGACTGGCTGGAACTTTCCTTCCAGAAAAATTGGAGTCCCTCGGCACTACTTCGGAAATCAACCAGTGGGAATTGAAATTAAGAACCCCTGCCCAACCTCCGTTTGGAGCTTTAATCAGAAAGCGTCCCCGGTGAGTACTTAAAAAAGTGTTGACGACGCTTACAGAAATTTTGAAAAGAAAGTGGAAATAAAGTACCGCAGCGGTGGGGGACTTGGAGTTTGGAAGGATTCGAAGACCTAATAGTGTTTGGGACCCCTGAGAATGACTTACGGGAGAGGTGAAAAACAACTTTGAGCGGCATCACGAACATTCCCACGAGCCAATCCGCCACGGCGAGTGACATGACAAAGCAATTAGTGACTGTCCGAAGTCTTCGGGTCGTGGCCACAGCAGCGATGACCAGGGTATTCCCAATCTAGAAAAGAGATGCAAGCTTGAGCCCCTTAAAATCCTTTCTTCGTCTTAGATGCTGGATAGTGCTGGATGCTGTTCCAGTACCATTAAAACAAACAAAAGGTTTTGCACGACAGAAAAAAGAGGATGAAATAATTCCTATTAAGTCCTCTGCTCCTGCTGCAGGAGAAAGTTGGACTCTCCTAACTCCCACTTTGTATTCTGGAGAAAGCGCAGGGAGAAGCGTCTAAAAATCATTTTCATTATGATCCTCCAAAGCTTCATTTTCTCCATTCCCAATGCAATTCCGAAATCTTCTCACGCTCATAAAAGAATCCCCGTGCTTTAGCAGTTTTAGTCATTTCAGAAAACGTAGCAATACTCAATTTTTCTTATCTAATAAGCCCAGATGTCTTTTTTGAAAAATAGTACCTGTTACTCTTTCTTGTTTTTTGAAATAACAAATTCTGCCGTTTTCTTTTTATTTTATGCTCTATAATTCATTTTTTGCCCCTTAACGCTGCCCCTTTTTATGTTTCCTTTGCATAAATTCCATTTTTTTTAAATGATTCAAATGGTGCAAAAGGGCAAAAATTCAGAAGAAAAAAAGTGGCCCATTTTGTTTAGAAAAGAAATACGCAGAACATTTTATTGTCACAAACTGCAAACTGTAATTACGGGGAAACGCTACGAAAAATGAATTGACTCTGGTAAATTTTCTTTTTTGAGCATTCTGAACTGCCCAAAAACTGAAATTAAAAAATTTTAATTGATTTTGCTCTGAAAATTTTGTAGAAATTCCTCAATTTTTTTTTGAAAGAAAAAAATACTGTCTTTGTTGTTCCAATTTAATGTCCAACCTCCCATTTTCCTCTTTAAAATTTCAAAACAAGATGACTGAATTATTGAGTTTCCCCCCTGGTAGACTACTCTCCAGTACCAAAATTGGATTCCAATAATCTCCGGGAGTCTCTCCCTGGAGACAACTGCTGGATATGGACCCAGAGTTCATGAATGGGGGCGTAACTTATTTATACTGTTAACAAGAAAGTCTTTACCAGGGTTCCAGCAATTATGGAGCAATAGAGCATAATGAGCCCGATTTCCGTCCATTCCAATTCCTTTAATGGGACTAGCTCACTCTCCCGTTCCAGATTCGCTTCGGACGACATGTTGGTTGAATTTGGAAATAGAAAAGTGAACGTAGAGTTGAGATTATCCTCCGGGTCCGTAAAGATGTTGTCGTCGCTGGACGCCGTGGAAGCGTTGAGAAGACTAAAGTCCCCCCAAGGTGGTGACCAAGGTGGAGATGAGTTGAAAAGTGAACCACCTTTATAGTCTTTGAGATCATTTTGCCCAATTTCATTATCTCCAAGAGAAAATGGGATTGATGGATTCATCTTGTTGAGAGATCCTCCAGTGATGGTGGTGGCTACGGTGGTGGTTGAGGTGGGGCTTATGACGGGGAGTGCGTGCCAAGGGAGATGATGATGAGGATGGTAGTAGTGACAGGTTTCATCAAATAACTTTTGTCATCAGTGGGTTCCTAATTATTCATCGGAAAACCCCCAGATGGATATAATCATGTCACAATTTGAAATCGATTTTTAAAGTTTTACTTTCACCGGCAGAAATTTTGTCAGTTCCGTCCATACGTGGGCAAATTGCCCTGGTCCCCTGAGCCCTGCACTGGTGCCCTGGTTTTTCGTTTTGCCCTACTGCCCTAGTCCACTACTGCCCTTGTTCGGAAAGTCTGCCCTGGCGCCCTGGTACCCTACTGCCCTTGTGATGGGGGCTAACCCTGGTGCCCTAGTTGCCCTACTGCCCTATTTTAGATAATCTGCCCTGT